>JAQFZE010002886.1:0-13635 GCA_034695245.1 Dicyrtomina saundersi | reverse complement strand
AAGGGTAGGCTTTAAGCATGGGAGGAATGGTAGCCCTTTAGCATGGGAGGAAGGGTAGGCTTTAAGCATGGGAGGAAGGGTTGCCCTTTAGCATGGGAGGAAGGGTAGGGAGGATGGGTAGTCCTTTACCATGTAATTAAACACACGGCAACACTGTACTTTTGAGAGGAAGGGTTTGGAGGAAGGGTGGCAAGGCCCAGTTTTTTTTGGATGTCATCAATTTTGTAGTAGACCCATTATTGACCCTACTGGTGACGCAATTTATGGACGATCCCTAACATATAAAAAATACTTACACATGAATGTTAAGCCCCCCAGGATGGTTTGGAACCGGCAACGGCATTAAGACGACAATTTTTTCCGGTATCGGCTGATTCGCTTCCAACATAATCCGTCGTATCCCTCCAGCAATGACAGAGCTCAAAACCGATTGAAAACTAACCCCGAATTTATTTTTAATCCGTTTCACACTGTTCAGAGGCACTCCAGCTGTCCACGTGGTAAAATAATTTGCTGATAAATCTTCTTTCTTAATCCTCCAAGAATTTTCAATGCTGCCCGTTTTCTTCAGTTCTAAAATTCGAGTAGAGACTTCAAACGGGGCGCGATGGATCCGTCCCAAGAATGTCTTGATATTATGCATTAGCTTCCTAAACGCTTGTAAATTATTTTTATTTTTGACTGGTAATTCGATTTCTCTACTGCTGACCTCTTCAGGACGGGCAGAACTGCCAAGTAAACCAATTAATTTAAGCAGAGAGTAACCGTCACACATGCCGTGATTAATTCGTATTATGAAAACTGATCTTTCTTTTCCTTGTTTCTGGAGGCCACTTCGATTTTCCTCATAATTTCGGTCCCGATAATTATGAATGATGAGGAATTCCCACGGACTTTGGCTCCTTTTCCAAGGGGCTGATACTAAGTTGGAGACGATGCGTTGTAAATCTTGTTCGTTGCAGGGATTAGGAAGATCAAATCCGTCGTCATGGTGATGCTGCTGGTGCTGGTGATGGTGCAAGTCTTGGTCATAATCGTAATACCTCACGTGATTATGTATATCAAAGTATTGATCCCATTCCCAAAATTGGTAGCCGCCATATTTTGAGACAAACTGCCTCAATTCTAGGTAAACAAAGTCCCCCTGCGAATTCCTTAATGACAGAATATTCTCCTTTGTAATGGCTTGAAGTTCCTCCACCGTGAGGGTCCCCTCTACAACGTGTACAACACAAAGATTAAATTTTGGCTTGTAGTACAAGTCATCGAAGGACAGGAGATGGGCTGGAGGCTTCAAGATCTTGTCCAGTCTCGGCTGGAATAATTTAGCAAGGGTTTGAAGTACAAATCTGTAGATTCCTAGAGGGATATTTAGGAGGCAAATTAGAGAGAGAATAATTAGGAAAATTAGCGCACCACGAAGAATACGGAGCCGGAGAATTATTTTCGATTTTAATTTTGAAATACGAGAGCTCGGGCTTATTGTACTGTTTTGAGAAGTGTCCATTTTGACGGTATTAGTTTGTCTGATTTTGAATTTTGACAGTGGTTTGGTGGCACTAGCAGGAAGAACATAATTGTAACGTGTTTTTAAAAGCGAAATAGTTTTGTATTTGTTTTGGGAAGAAAATATGACAAAAAATGGCAGTTTCTCAGCGTTGGATTTGGATGTGCGCTAATTAATTGATTGTACAGGCGAAACCATTGTTTTTCTTGTTATTATTAAGTAGGTACTTTTTTTTTATGCCTAAAAAGAAAACCAAGCATTCCATAAGGAATATCATAATTATTCATAGTTATACCAGTGCTTTCCTTTATATTCGAATTAATTATATAAAAAATCAAAATTTTAAACATTAATTACAATAGTGCATCCGCACAGTTCCTGTAGCCTTAGGGATCGTCCATAAATGATGTTATCGCATCGGTAGGGTCAGCAGGTGTAGTTGGGTATTGGTGACATCCCATACTAAAGATACCCATCTAAGCAATGGTTCAGCTGATGACAGGGCTCTATAGAAATGGGGATATTTTGATGAAACCATTTATGCGTCAAATAAAGTTAAATGAAACAAGTACTATACCAACTTTTAAATTAACTTACTTCTTGTAAATATAAAACTTGTTTTACAGTTCAATTATATCGTCTGTGAAGAACCAAAATGATCCATTTCTATCTTTAGCTAGAAACAATATGTACGATCTACAAAAATATTGAAATATATCTTGAATAGACCACTTTTTGAAATTTTCAAAAACATGTAAATACAAATACAACCTTTAAGACATTTAAAAACCATTTAAATAGAACAATTTCCACTTTTCAAAAACATGTAAATAGCGCATTTTATACTTTTCAAAAACATTTAAGTAGAACAATTTGCTCTTTTCAAAAACAAGTAAACAGAACATTTTAAACTTTTCCAAAGCATTTAAATAGACCATATTGCACTTTTCAAAAACTCTTAATTAACATTTTACACATGTTTCTCATGTTGTTTTTATGACATAGCTCATTTTGATTCTAGTTTAAATTGGAAATGGGTCATTTTGGTTCTTCACAGACAAATACATATACATAAGCATACGATTCGTCATTGTAATGTCATTACTTTGGGAAAATTTTTAACTTTTGTAGAAACATTTCCGGAAATATTTCTGCCACATTGTGTGAAATAAAGCTATACAATTAATACAATATATTATGCATTATGCAGTATGCAATATTACAAGTCTAATTAAATAGGTTAATTAATAAAGTACCTATAAGTGAATTATGAAGCACAGATTGAAAAGTGCCCATAAAGATCTGAAATATCTGCAACATTTTTCTTTGAGTGTAAGACTCTCAAAGAAGTCGATAAATCAATATTATACAAATTACAAAATACAAAGTATCAAGTCATATTTTTCAATTTATGCATTACAACTTTTCAGTTCCGTCCTTTGTGTTTGTATAGCTAATAAATTAATCAGTGAAACTTAAAACAAAGTAAGTGCAATGCTAAGTAAGTAGATACATAGCATTGTATTGTATGAACGGTATGATAAATGATAGGCAATTTATTCCTTTGAATGAAATAATATTTCATTCATTTATATTGTACATTAGTTATTCATTTTAATTGAGTTCTAAAAGTTATCGTTAATAAGGATTATTATTGATGTTATTGTATAAGGAAAGCTCTTAGCTTAAACAGTATCAGTAGCAAGTAATAACGAGCGCCACTTCAATCTTTGTGAGCCATTGAGGGAAATATTAATGCATTGTCCTATGCATAATTAAAGATATAAATTATCCTTGTTCGCTATCGTTGCAGTCTATAATACATTGTTATTTAATAGCTGGAAATACTGAAACCTGCACCAAGTCCAAGTGTTAAAAAGGTGTTTATGCATACGCATATTATATAATTCCTTAAAAGTTTATATTCTCGTTAGTATTTTGCACCATCGTCGCTTTGCACATATAATGTTGTTGTATCGTTCATATGGGTTGATGCTCGTTGGAATTCTCGCAAAAAGTAATGCAAAAATTTTGCAGGTTGCTTCTGATGGTATATAACTCACTAGTCAGTCTGCTGAGTACTTCAGTTGTATTGCTGATATATGAATTTATATGGAAACGAAAGGGAGTAGATACCACAATTTAATCGTAGCCCTCGTCGTCATTGCGTGATAATTATGTATCTACATTTAAATTCATTGCATTTAGTGAACAGCCTGCGGCTGTTAAGCTTCGCAGTTGACGCCAGTGCCAGTTGAGAAAACTTGAGCAGAATTTGCAGAATAGAATAAACTCAAGTTTGTTGTGTTTTTGTATCGTAGTAAAAGATCGTAGTTTCGTAGTGGGAAGTGGGAATGATATAGTAAAACATAGCGTAGGCAAAAATGATACAGATAAAGAACTCAAGGACTTCAAGTTGCGTCGCAGTTTCTGTAAAAAAATTGACTACCACTTACCACGTTGTGCATAGGTTGTGTAGCAGACGTTGTTATTTACTATTTACCAGCTAGTTGTACCAAGTATACAGGCAAAAAAAGTGTACGCTTTGTAATACATCCACATCGAATATCAGAAGTTAATAATTTCTGTGAAAAACCCAAAAACGAAATATTCATATTTTATTTATTTACAATTGTTGTGATAAAAATACGCTATTGGTTACTTTATTTTTTGGTAAGTTACCTATATAATTTTAAACTATATTTAGCGAGTCATATTTTAATTTGGTTATTAGTTGGTAGTTGGTCCTTTGTTACTCCACATAATAATTACTTCTATTTTGTGTTAGTCGTTAGTAGTTTTATTCGCACTAGCGATATGTTTTATATAGCGACTTGAATAAGTCCACAAGTGATTTTTAATTTTTTCCAAGTCAGTTTGTAACATTTAAAAACTACAATTTTAATTAATTTAAAATTGATAGTAGGTACTTGCATTTTTAGTGACTTTTAATACTGATTGTTAACCTTATGTTATATTTTCTTTAATTGAACTTCGTGTGTTTAATTTTCGTTATGGTTGTCCCCGTGTTTCAGTTTCATCACAGAAAACAGAAAAATATAATTACCAAGATCGACAGTATCGACACTCAAGAGTCATGGGTCTATTTTCAGCTATTGTTGTGGGAACAGTGGGAGCGACAGCGATTTACGTGACTGGAGGAACCGCTCTCCTTTTGGCACCTCTAGGCTTTTCAGCAAGTGGGATTGCAGCGGGTAGTTTTGCTGCTTCAGCACAAGCTTTTGCTGGCAATGTCGTGGCTGGATCAATTGTGGCCAAGCTTACATCCTTAGCCATGACGCCGATAATCCCATAATTTTGGTAATTTTTTAATAGCGCAGTTATAATTTGTTTGCCTTTTAGATATTGGCTTTATTTTTTGAGCGAGAGATAGTTATTTACTTTGAATAGCTATAAAGTATACCAATATACAAAATTTGAAACGCCTACATATTTATTGGAATAGAGTTCATTTTGTTAATTGAATTTTTTTCATTTATTGAATAGGAACAATCTGGGGTAAATACCCGAACCGGACAGCAAGAGCTGAGAACTGTTTCCGTCCGAGTAAACTGACTTTTTAGCTCAGGGCTTCAATTACTTAAGGAATTCAATCAAATCGTGGTTGACGACACCAGACCTACATTAAGTTTTGCTACGCATGACAGTGTCACAAATTTTTTCGCATTATGTAATTTATTATATTTTTGGGTTCGGCGCTAGCCCATAAAATATTAGCCTAATGTAGTTTGTTATATTTTGTTTAATTATTCCTAGTTACTATTTTTGCCAAATTTTGTCGAAGATTAACTCGCTAATGTAGCATAGGTATAAAGTATTAACTATACTATGTACAAAATATGCATCTAATAAAATAGTAATAATATTGACAATTAATTTCTTCTGCACCCGAGCAGAGTTTGCACTTGATGTGTAAATTATTGAATAAAATAATGTGATTTGGTTTATTTCCACAATGATATCATATCGTATCATATAACTCCCAATAAAAATATTTAAAATTCATATACCAGATTTATCCAAACTAATGATAAAAATCATTACACTCATGATTAAGTAAATGTTTATGTAATTCAACATACGTAAGCTCGTGGAAGATTTAGATTGTTCTCATTATTATAACTTTATGATTAATTAATATTATGCCCACAGGTCTTGAAGGTAGCGCTTAGACATAACCAAGTTAGCTATATTAGCCATGGCATCTTTTGAATCTAGCCCTAAAAAAAGAAACGGAAACAATTAAGAAATGCAATACATGGAAATATTTGATTTGTGCTATAACTATAACTATTGACATTGAAACTATTGAAAGCTTTAAAGGCAATGGGCAATGAATAACTACCTTTAACATGTTCAATAGCAGCAGCCAAAGTTTCTCGGACGTCTTTTGCCATATTCTTCTCATCCCCACAAACATACAAGTAGCCTTCTTCATCTAGAAGCGGGGATACAACCTCTTCCTCATTTTTCTTTATTAAATCCTGAATCGAAAAGCAAATTAATGGTGAAACGATCAATTTTATAAAGTTAAAACATAGCAATTTAGATTAATATTACAAACACCAATACCAATTAAACAAAGTTAATACACAGTACGAGGAAAACCAGAACGGCTCATTGCATTAGTTTAGCATACCCCACTAATATACAAATAAATAATGTTTAGTAAGAATCAATTTTTTAACTTACTTGAACATATTTGATCCCACTTGACTGCTCCGGTCCATCATCCCTTGAAAAAGTACCGTAAAATTTAGTGAGTAATCCAGAATCAACAAATGCCGTCAGCTCTTCTTCGTACAAAAAATCCTTATCTCGATTACGGCAACCAAAATACAAATAAATTTTCCCGATATCTCCTCCGTTCTGCTTCCGCTGATGCTCACGATGTTCTAGAAATCCTGCGTACAAAATTTAAATGATTGTAGATTAATAAGATTCACGGTACCGGATTATTAAGAAGAAGAATCCACAGCTCAGTAGCTAATTGCAATGATTGTTGAAATAGCACTTTACTTTACGGATATTTACCAATAAAAGGTGCAACTCCAGTTCCAGGGCCTACCATGATTACGGACTTTGTTAAATCAGTTGGTAATCTGAAATTCTGGTTCTTTCTCTTGTAGATCACAACTGTGTTACTGACTGGTGCCTCTTGATTATGAGTATCGTCGTCGCCTTCAGTGTTTAATTCCAAACTATTTATAAAATCATTCTCAAACTCGGCATCGAAGTTATCACCGAAGAGCCTATTTTTCCTGCAAAAATGAAACATCCAGCCCGACGCAACGCCGAGACGATTGTACTGCCGCGCTTTATCCTTAGGAATTTCGATAATGTTGAAGGCTACGTTGAATGAATTTCTTGAAATTGAATTCTCACTATTTTCGGCATTTTCCCTGGCATTACTGTAAGGTGAGGAGCAAATTGAGTATGCTCGAGGTTGTAATCTTGGTAAATGTTCTACTAAGGCTTCCACAGGTGGTTTACATGTTGGATAGGCAAGGAAAATATCTAGAAGGGACATGCCCGGGTCAAAAATTTTCTCCGTGTATAACTTAGCACCTTCCTTGCTGCATAATTCTAATAGAATGGATCTCTCGCCTTCATCTGATGTGTTTTCAGCAAGTAGGCGGAGGAGAGCCTAAGAAATTTAAAAAAAACAGGTCAATATCTCATCATTAGTTGGACTTTTTTCTGAGATATTTCCGATATCTTCAAGCTTTGAAGAAGCATAAAAATCGAACAAATCTGAAAAATCATAAAACCTACCTTTTTGGGAGGTGACCGAATGTCGCAAACCCAAGTGAAGTAATCCCGAAGTGATACTGCCTCCTTTGGTAAATGCAGTGGAATTTTACCCTTTGCGACTGATGGATTCAATTTAATTGAGACTTCTACATCGGACTTTTCTTCCAGACCAAGATGCTTTAAAATTAACCTAATTTCCGACGCTGGGTTCGGACATATAATTCCAATAGAATCACCGGGCTCATAGTCCAAGACCTAAATGAATTATTGAAGAAAGAATCAATTAAACAATTAATTAGTCTGTTAAAAAAAAGTTCAAACAAAAGAAAAAGCTCTAAAAAACACTAATTCGCATTCTAATAAAGGTAAGTTCGCACCGTTTCTCCTAAATCAAGCGTAACTTGTACAGTTGTCTTCACCGAATTATTTTTTGTCAGCAATTTAGCACCAGAAATGTTGGCTTCCAGGGGTGAACCATCAATAAGAGGGTAAGCTGCTGGAGGATTTAGTTTGTCGTAGGAATTTCTATCTGATTTATTAGCACCAAATTCGAGTATTACAGAGGAGGCTGGTTTAGGTGGTAATGTTAAGGTTTTAGTGATCGTTGTTGTTGTAGTAGCAACGATGGGTTGTGGATCAATTTTGACACTGCTTACAGCGCTCTCAGAGCTTTTGTTTTCCTTCTCCATTTCGTTTCCTAATCCTAAATTATTTGATTTTACTTGTGTTGACTCGTTGTTATGCTCTTTAAATGTTAAATTATCGGGATTTTCTCGTGTCACGATAGTTTTGATTGGCTCCCCTGATGATTTAACTAACAAGCTGCTAGTAACTTCACTTTGATTGCTGAGTTTACTTGCTTGAAAACTGCTCTTGGCACTTGAAGAGTTGCAATTATTATTACTGGTGTTACAAAGTTGATTCAATTTAAATATGCCAAGAGATTTTTTAAGCGCTGGCCAGAGCCCTTGAATCCAGTCATCTACGACAATATCTAATCTAAAGAAGGAGAAGGAATATAAATACAAATTATTTTTAAAATTTTGTAAAATTAAAAATTAGTCGAGTTACGAAAATGTTTTCTTATATAAAACGATAAAATAGTCACAGTCATAATTTATATTGTGCCAATTACCCTGTGCCGTCATCAGCCCAACCAGGAGGGTAAAAAAGCGTAGCTCCTAACTCTTGAAATTGCTTATGAATTGTTTTACCACAGTTACAAAAATTATTAAAATTCGTATCTCCGAGACCTGCAATAATAACGTAAAATAATGTCATTCTTACAGGCTTTTTAAGCTAGTTTTTTTGCAACAGATAAATCCTGGAATAGTCAATAATAATAATTACATGATTAAATGCAGAAATTAATATAGTTCATACGTGACACAAGTTACAAAATTGCGTAAGATAAAAGAATTGCACATTCCGCACTACTGTATTATATAGTAACACCATATATATAAATACTAACCTAAAATCGCGTATCGAACAAGCAACAAGGAATTGCTGCTTAAATTCTTCCTTCTTATTTTTCTCCAGAATTTATCCGCGTTTTCGGGAGGATCACCGTCTCCAGTTGTTGAAGTTACTATCACAATTGGGATTTTTAGTTTTGGCAAATCCGACTGAAACACAAAACACCCATAAAATTAGTGCCTAATTTTATATATTATTAATAGAATTAATTTTACATTTATTTTAGAATTAGTTGTACAAAAAACTGGCAATAAAACACAACCAAATTTTGAAATATATAAATGTATTGCAATCAGGTTATAAATCATATTTACGTAATAATATTATAAATACTATTAAATGCATTAATTTAATAAAGAATCAAGCACGTTAACAAGTTGCAAGTCCATTCTTACTTTCCAGCTATACCTTCTTAAGTACAAAAACTTGCAATCAAAACAAAAGGGAAACTCGAGGGAAACAATATATACTACTTACTATTAAATAAATGTACCTACACAAAAATATTAACATTGATTTTTTATAAACTCACAATATCTTCAACGTCATTTAGAGAGAATAGGGCAGTTTTCAAGTCATGCTCTCGCAGGGCAACATCCACAAGACCTTCCGAAATAGATTTTGCTTGTCCTAATTGACTTCCATACAAAATTACAAAGTTTAAATCTTTTGTAACTTGATGGAAATTTTTCATTTCTTCTTAAATGTGCCGAGTTTTTAGACTAAATTCCGAAAACAACACAACAACAAACCACAAGAATTCAAGGTGACTGATACCGATGATTCCAAGTAATTGATGTTCGAGTTTCGATTTCGATGATATCAATTATCACTTTGAGGTCAGAGTTACACAACAAGCTACTGTCCTATAAAACACTGTAGACGTCAACTGTGACGTCAATTGTCCGATGTATGTTGGCTGATGCTGCTGCTAGGCAACCTGGAACCTTCACTTCGAAGATAAAGAGAATTCGCAAATCGTTTAAAATGCACAAATTCAATCCAATTACTAATCAAAAATTGAACCCTGACGAATCCAACGACCAAGACGAATGGCAAATGGTTGGTGGTGAATAAAAATATTAATTACGTAAATTAATTGTGGCGAAATCCAATTTTGGTATGTTCGACTTCGACGGTGGCATGCGGCCGACAACAAGGTGGAGATTGCAGGTTTGCAGTGCTCCGTGCTCCTAAAAGACTAAAAACCTCAAATAATCCAGCGCATTTTCTGATTTGAGGATATCCTTGGCGCACATTGGTTTTCAGTGAATAAAATGCACCTGAGCGCACATTAGCACATTAATTATGCAAAATGCAAAGTAGCAAGTTGGCAAATGGCAAAGGCAATAAGTTTTTGCTTTCAGTCTTATTCCATTAATTCCATCGCTTTTTACTGTTTTTACCATTACCAGCAGCCCAGCCACAATCCACAATATACTCCAACAAAGTTACTTAGCGTATTTATTGCGTTAATTAATTAGTGGCTTATCATTATTTTTTGCTATGCAATTAGCCTCTCATCTGTCGTAAATATGTGTAAGCCTTTGACATAATAGCAAATATACGCTACACACGCTATGAAAATGTTGTAAAATAATTACACAATAAAGACCCTTCTAACTAAACATACACAAAAATCACGCTACAATTTTTGCCCGCTTAACTATAACCATAAGGCATGCAAAAAGTAAAAATAATATTAAGCGTAATCTAAAGGCTTTGATATGAATAAAAATCTTTTATCTTCATCATTACAGATAATTCGTAAACCCGCAATGCATTTCTATTCGCCGGTTGAGAGCATATATTGCATTTGTGTTGATGAACTTGACACATGAATAAAGACCACTCAGACTCTATTACCAACGTCAATGGTAGTACGTAATTTTATACAGTAATTTAACATTACTGAAGTAACGAACAAAACTAATATCTACACGAGGAAAGACACTTAATTAGAACCCATATCAACATTTTTAGCTGAAAACGAAATGTACTAACTACAAAAACAAATTGATATATTATGAAGATCCCAAAAAAAGGGTGCACTTAAATAATACAGTATTTCACACTTTTCAAAACTTCGTAAAATTACCTTTTTACGCATCTATATAAGTTAGTGTTGTTTTTGCACAGGTAGCTCATTTTAATTCTTGTTTAGATTGGATATGGGCCATTTTGATTCTTAGATACATAATTTAAATACTTAAAACATTTTGGACTTTTTAAAAACATGCAAATAAAACATTTTGCACTTTTTAAAAACATGGAAACTGAACATTTTGAACTATTTGGAAAATCTAAAAATTAATATTTTACGCATCTACCTGATTTAGTATGTTTTTGACATAGCTCATTTCTAGAGTAAATTGGATATAAGCCATTTTGATTCTTCACTCCCTATGATATGCATGCCGCCCGAATGCCGCGCCCAGAACTCAACCCTTTTCATGAAACTATATATTATAATGCCTGCTAAAAGACCGATTGGTTCGTAGTAATAAACTGACGTGAGTGTAGACTAACTAAGCTTATGACTAATCCGACTATGTACATATAACAATGACTAAGTTTTCTCGGTATCCCCTGGTTCAATAGGTGTGATCGGATCATTCGAAAGTTGAATAGAGTTCGTATAGAGTCGGAAATGGCTGATGGCTGAGGTCTGAGGTCGATAGCTTTTTGACATCGCGCAAGTAAATAAGCTTTTATACCTATCTTTAGTGGGCATCCAGTTCATTTGTGGTGTTGGTTTTAAAAGTAATGTATTCCTTAGTATTGTAATTGACACAAAATATATAAATTTGAATAACTATTGAAAAATTGTTAGTGATTTTGATTTCAGTAGATAACTATAAAAATACAGTGCTCCAACCGTACCGTATGGCGGAGACCAGGAATAGCAGCATTACAACAAACATGCACTCGTTGAGGTAAAATTTTGTAAAATTGTTATTATTGTTCTTTAAAACCGCAGTATAAAAATCGAAAGGTAATAGATAACCAGTAATACATTCCATCTAAAATGCAAACCAAATCTTCTAAACTAATTAAAGTTCCGTAAGGTTACGCAGAAAAAAATCATACTATAAAACAAATTCAAATACTTACCTATGCTTTAAGAATTCCAACAATTGAAGGTGAAATCCCAAAGGAAATTCCAAATTGAATTCTTTCTAGTCCACGCGAGCCGCATTAAAGATTAGAAACACATAACGATGAGATTTATAGGATTCAAAAATTAAAAATTAAAAATAGAGCTATCATATCTCCTACATTACTTTTACTGTTGGAAATTCTAATTTCTAAGTTTTTAACAATTTATTTTATGGTAATTTTTATTGCATGCGACAATTAATTAGGCATGATCTAAATAAATTAGTCGACTAATAGTGGTTACGGAAGTACACTTACAGAAACGCTGTACAATCGTGACCGTCAATGGTTGAATCCAAAACTGAACCGCGACGGCGACAGCTCTGAGCGGGTATAATTAGAAGCTCCACGAATGACGAATGCCCGTGTGCGAGAGATGAGAGATGATTTTTCACTCATTCTGATAACTGGCTTTATAGTAGTTTATAGCTTTGATGCCTGAAATTCAAAAGCTTTTTCATTCAACTAATTTTATTAACCCAACCAAAGCCAGTGACCTTGAAAAATATCAGACAAACAATTTAGTAAATTATAAGTTATACGCATGAGAAAGTAAATATTATTTATTTAAAACTCAGCTATAACAGCCCCAAGCAACTAGACTCAGTAAGAGCAAAATACATACTTAAAACATCAAAAAATACTTGATAAATTAATTTAACCCTTCTCGTAGCAAAATGACTCACTAATCAGATAAGGCGGAATTCTTCCCATCGTTTTTTCCGTACACCACATCTGATGTCATACTTTGGCAACTCAGATTTCGTGTAGAATGCCAACATAAACAGAAAACTCGAGAATGTCCATTCTGAAATACGACACACACACATCAATCTTGGAATGGAACAATAACACGCCGTATTTCCTGTAATAGTAGTAAGTGGACCCCGTTTAATATTCAAATTCCGATCTCCAAGACCCGTCTACAATTACAAGCCCGTCTACTATATTCAAACTCCGACCTCCCCTGCCCGACCACTAATACGGGTCAGTCTACTATTACAGGAAAAACGATATATAACAAAGGGAATCTCGAACCAATTTCTTCACCTCTGACAGCCAACTCTACTCTGGCTCTTAAAACTACTGACTGTCAACTGTAATAGTTTAAGCTTTTAAAAACCAGCTGTAATGACTAATTCTATTGTTTACTGATCAGTCAGTGGACAAGGTGTAGCGGGCATACTAAAGGAGTTAATCTAGACCTCTGAGGGATATATTTCCACCTCTGGGGTATATATCTACACCCCTCAACTAACAAATCAGCGCACCAATCAGGGAAAAAACCCACGGCGTTAAATTTGTTATGAAAATCGAGTTACAAAATCACCATCGTTCAGGTGTATACGTAACTTTTCAATCGTAGCTGAACTTGAACTAATTCGGGACCTTTTATGGGACCTAAATTTAGACCTTGCCCGCTGACTGCTGATAGTATAAAATAGGGCTAATCTACACTGATTCGCACTTTCATACTTTCAGTCAGTTCGAAGGAGCTCGTTTGGGCTCCCGGGAGTTAGTTTTTTAATAGGGGATTTGGAGCTCGTTTGAACGTCAGTACACGTTGCTTTGGACTCCTGAGGAGCTCAGATCAACTCCTTTAGGAGCTGATTTCAGCTTTTTGACATAAAACTCTTTGGGACTTGAGTACTATTAACCGGACGCTATTTTGAAGTGCACCATTGAAAAGAGCGCATTGAAATACATATTTCCAA
>JAQFZE010002885.1:0-13637 GCA_034695245.1 Dicyrtomina saundersi | reverse complement strand
TAGCTCATTTTGATTCTAGCTTAAATTGGATATGGGTCATTTTGGTTCTTCACAAACGATATTGTAGTTTATACGGGTGGTGGGGAGAACCAATTGGGGAATTGGGGATGACGAAATTTCAAACTAAGGAAATATTTATAAATCATTCCAAAATTAACTATAAATCAAGTGTACTATATAGTCTGTTTACTTTTTCTTAACTTACAGAGGTCTGTGGTAAATCTGCAAATCAATGACTGTCCAAACCCAATATTACTAACGATCTATGTTGTAGTTACAAGTTTACTAGTAGCAACCTCAAGTTTCGTCATCCTGGTTGCCTTATGGATGCTTCCACTCATAAAAACGGCTGAATTGATCAATGGGGAAATCATCCATGTCTTACAGCATGGATCTCCTTCTAAAATAGAATCATTTGATTTATCCGAATTTACAAAGCGCGTGCATGGATCAAGCAATAACAGCCCGAGCTCCACAAAGAATATTATAGGTTTAAAAACCTTTAAAATAAATGCGGGCACTGTCAGAATAATTGAGGTTGCTTGGATTTTAGCCGGGACTGTCTCGGTCCTATTATTTATGATAGATGTAATTGTGGTCTTTTGGATCAAATTTGAGTTATTTACATTTACAGGGACAGTCGTGAGTACTGTTTTATTAGTAGGTACTATTCTTGGTTTAGGTATGTTTGGCCTTTATTTTAGATTGTATGTCGTCCCTAAATTTAGAAAGGTCGCCAAAGCCATTCATCCTAGACGAGATAGACACCAGGATAATTACAATAAAAATGGTGGACAGTATAATAATACTACGCCGAATAGTGTAAAGTGCACAAGGGATAACAGTCTTACAAGTGACTTACCTCCAGAACCACCCCAAATGGAGTCAGATAATGATAGTTTTCATGGCTATAGAAATAATTATTATGCTAATGTTATTTAACAATAAGTTTCTATAAAAAATATTTTTTAACATTGGTATACTTGAAGCCTCACTTTTGTTTGTAATCGTAATCGGAAATCCAACGTAATAATGCTGGTGCATATAAGTCATGTTACTATTATACTTAGGATGAAAGGTGAGAAATAAGAAGTTTCATTTTCTTTTGCAAATATTTTATATAAATTCCCAAAGCTTGTTCAAAGTTTGAAAGTTGAGAAAATTGTGATATATTTTTATGATATCTGGACAATTAAATTCCCAACATGCGGATATATATTCCTATATATACTTGTATCAAAATAAATTCTAGATTTAATTTTAACAGCCAAGTTTTTGTAGCTTTCCACTTTCCCAGGGTACTTTGAATTTTATTTAGATTTCAAAGACAGTATATGACGACCTTGGGGCAAAGATATACCTATGTATACTAATCTAAAATGTGATACATACTGGTTCATTTCATATAGGGAAGTTTACTCTATATTATACTTGAAATTGAATTTTACTTTACATCTGTCGGAGTTTACTGCGGAACTCGCTCCTTCTCATTCTCATGCAAAAGTGTTGCACCAGTGCCAGCTCAAAAATGTCAGTCAGTACAACTTTGTTATGCCTATATAGTTTATATAGTTAGTATTGCGTACTTTACTTGTTGTTGTACACTATTAAATGTTAAAGCTTTGTATTAAGTAAGGAGGTATACACTGTTATTTAGGATGTAGATGTAGGAACAGTTGAGGAAGAAACTATATTATGATTATATCTAACTTTATATGAGGGGCATGAATGCGCAGTCACTGCTCGTTGTTATTAGGACTAGATCTTTTAACTTATTTATTTTGGCTACTAGTCTAACTTAAAAACATCACAATTATTATTTTTCATTTAATACATAATATACTTGCACAGCTTCCTTTTGATTTACTATTTTAATATCTTCAGTCGTTTTAATTTAAAAATTGTAATTTTCTAGTCTTCCTGCTGTAAGTAAGTACGTGTCATTAAATTGACTACTGAACTGTCATCCAGACTGAAATTTCAATATTATATAATTATATATAATATAATCGGTCAGACTATGACTGTACAAACTATATACATATAACGCAGAAGTGAGGCACATGTTCCCTGATCTTAAATAATAATATCTCGTCCTTCCTGGTCAAGTGATCATTGGTGCCTACCGTTTTTGAAAACTGAGCAGCTGATTCCGATTGCCCTCAGATGAAACCTAAGGAAGTGGATTATAAGTAATAATATTGTAAATATATAAATATAATTTACTCGCTGACATTCATCTCAACTTTGTGCTAAGTGTCGTTGTTGTTAATTAATCATTTAGCAAAACAATTTTGCAGGTTTCAGTGTTGTGGAATATTATTGATGTGGTTTAATTTTTAATTAGTGCACCTTTTACAGTTGTCACTGTTAATACTTCCCTATTATTGTATAATAAAGATAACTATACCAAAGGCGCCTTGTTTTTAAAATATTAAGCATTGTCAATTGCTGGAGGAGTGTAGTTGTCAATCTAAAGTATTATAAAGTTTACTCGTTTAAATTAAATGTGCAGTCGTTCTCGTTGTGTATGATTTTGTCATTTGTAATTCAAACACAATCAACAATAATTATTCGTATTACTTGTCAATTATTACTTCCATAAAAATATCGAATATTCAAAACGTGTAAGTAAATGATACTTGTTGTGTAGCCTATTACTGTCCTTCTTAATTGGGAAATTGTGAATTCTTAAGTGTAAGTAGCCTACTACTTAATTTGTATTTAAAAACTATATCAGTTTCGGCAGCTAGACAGATTCACCTCGACGATTATTAATTAATTGTTTTCAAAAACCTTTGGTGTTCAGGAATACTGTATGAGTTAAATTTTTCATAGAAATGTTTAATTGAAATTTCTAAAACGACTTCCGCTTTCAAATAGTTTATAAAGTGGTTGCAATTTAAACACTGAAAAATATAATGTTAACAACAATCGCACCTATTTTCTCGACAATGATAATCAACGTCACCTGGGAATTATATTTTGTCAACGAATTCTGAAACTAACAACGTTGTATGCAAATACGAGAACTGAATTGGAAACGCACTGATATATTTACTTTGTAACTCATTCATTGGCCTTATTTCGTATTTTCTTATTCATCCTTTCTTTGAGGAAAAGGTAAGAATTTGGATGTACTCAATTACACTTTTTATTTAGGTACGTATGAAAACTTTATGTATAGAATTAGTCTGTAGCGTAACCTGTCACCTGTGGTAGAATCCTTTACCTTAATAGTTCGGCTAAAATTGTTTCCTATCAACTATACAGTGCTATTCAAAGATGTGGTATTGTTGAACTTTTCAGAAAACTCTTTTATCCCCAGTCCTCAGAATGGCCTCTCATAATTCACATTCGGAGAATGGTAACGGTAACCCCGGTGTGCACCATCACCATCACCAACCACAGCTGCATTTGGATGATCATCGAAGTATTTCTAGCAGTCGAAGTAACAGACCCGATGAGGAGGACCCCCAGGATCAAGAACCTGACTTTTTAGTCTGGAGGAGACTTCAAATGAGCAAAGGTGTGATGAGACAACTCACTATAACTCATAAACCTTTGAAATTTACATTTTTTCTTGATTCAACCTAACCACGAACAACTTTCACCAAACAAATTGAGATTGACAATAAACTAAAATTTATGTGTAAAACTTTTGTTGTTGCACTTTTTGTTTTTCAGCTAAGTTACGAGGAGTAACTGAAATGGCGGCTTTAATGGCTGGTTTTTCAGTTGTAAGTGGGATTAATTTTTTTTACTTGTATATTAAGTTTGAAATGTCTCGGAAAATAAAATTACAAAATAAAAATTCACTTATATTTTTTACAGGTTGCAACTGTGGAGTTACAAATGAGAAGAGACACATCTGAAATTTTAGTAACTTCTTTCTCAATCGTTACCGCTCTACTTGTTACCGCGACGATGTTAGGTATATACTTAGGAATTAGTATTACGCATTATTACAGTTTTAAACTATGTAATTATCTGTAATGCCATGATGTAATTTTTCCAATTTTAGCAATTATGATAGCAACATGCATTTTGCCACATCTGGAAGCCGTCTCGAAGATGAACTCTACTGCTCTCGTGAGATCTTCACCTCATGATAAAATGCAATGGTACATAGACTTGTCATGGGTTCTTGCCAATACTCTCTCCATTTTTCTTTTCATAGTTGACGTTATCCTTCTCTGTTGGATTAAATTTGAGAACAATCGGCCAGTCATTATAGCAGTCATTTCCATAATGTTGCCCGTACTTTTGTTAATCATTATATTCAGCTTGGTATTCTACCGACAGTCTGTGAAACATCAGTATACGATTTGTAATCGTAAATATGAAGAATTAGAGGCCTTAAATCGTATGCTCAATAATGCTTCTAATAGTAATAATAATTCAATAGCTCGTTCATGTCAATCTTTACAAACACTTTGAAAGAATCTGTTAACGCTGTTCTCGTGCACGAACAAACTATACGTACCTACGGAATATTTTATAATGTTCTGTCTAACAAAAATATTGTTCATGGGTGGTGTAGGTATGGTGTATTTAAATTTTATATAATAGGTTTCCATTATACTCCTTAAACTTTTCCTTGAGCCCTTATTGTATCTTCCAATTCCAGTATTACAATTAAGATCTGTAGAATATTCGATATGTACCTAACTACCTAGTATATTTAAGTAACATATATACTAAAGTCAGCATTTCTATGCGTACCATGAAATAATAGGCATTGTGGATAAACTTGTTGTTTTGTTACTTCATAATAATATATTATATGATGCCGTAAGAAGAAACATTTTAATAAACGACAAATTAATGCGCACGTACATTGTAATTACGTAATGATGGCACACATGCAAACCATACAATTTTAGCGATGATTTCGCAAACTTATTTATATTATACTTGTGCTTGAATTTATTCAACTGTAAAATCATTATCAAATTAATTTCACGCAAAATGAATACATTCAATATTATATAAAATTTATACCAATAATTTGAACACTGTTTCATATTATAAATATAAATCACAAACCAACTTAAGTAGCTTGTTCTTAGCTGCTCCACATAAACCCACGTCGAATGGTGTGCATGTAAGGTAACAACGCCAAATAAACTCATTTTAATTTGAATTTTAAGGGGTTAATAGTTGGCAGGGGTAGAAATCGCAGAAAATACGGTAACAAGGGTTTACTCACTCAAAAACTATAACTAAAATATTGTAAGTTCTAACATGAAGTACATACAAAAGTATCAGCAGAGAAAATCCAAAACAAAAATCTTATCGTTTGTTGGAGGTACATAAGAACAGGAACGATAGACCCTAAAAAGGGTGTGGAGACAAAAATGTAATTTCAAATAACACAATTACGATCGTTTCCAAATTAACTACACTGTACTGAAGTGGTCATAAATTCTAAACAAATTCGTACATCATATGCTGTAAATGCTCGATGAAATGACCGCTCTTCCATTACTATTCACTTCTTTCTCAGTTTGTTTTTGTCTTTTTTTTGCTGCAAATTTTCCATGTCAAAACACTAACCGAGCATTTATGCATTCACATCAACAAAGAAATAGAATAAATTTTAACTAAATGGACAATACAACAAGGAGTAGGAAGTAAATGGAAGTACTTAATAAGTTAACATAAAAAATCAAACGCGAAATTGCTAAATTTTCTTGACTGGGCGGGAAGCTGCTTGAAAAACTCATATTACAGTATAATTATAATAAAAAGTTACTTATCTGTTAACGATTCGATTTGGCATGAAATAATACTTCGATTTACATAATAAATATTTACAAAAATAATAGTGCATCAAAATGCAGAACAAGTTCCAGCACAAAAAACTGTGACATTTGATGGTCAGCAATTGGGCCATTTTCAGTACATTTTCATTTTTATCAAAAAACTTACGTTTCAAAACTTATTAAGTACATACAATGACAGTAGGTCGTCAAAAAATAAATACGTTAAATCTAAATACTATAAATTTTATAAATTAAAATAACAATGAAAGTAGAGTATATATTATTATTAACTAGAATAACTAGAACGTGATGTGATGTTCGTGAATGGTAATTATTGTGTGATGGCTTCCCCATATTTCGGATCAGCAGTTTTTTATATACAAACGTAACTTGGTCATTAAGTCATTCTAACGAATGTCGTCCTCGTCACCAATAACTAAAACTACCTATAATTCTACATATTACAGAGATGCTTACGAAAATGCAATCCCCTCTATAAATCGTTACAAATAAGTAAGTATATTACAAGATTTTCTTGTATGACTGACGGAACTGACTGTGTGCTGGTGCTGACCATGCATCCATAAAATGTATTTGCCCTATACATGACTTGTGCATTGTAATGTGCTGTGTTTGTAAATTGTTAAAATACTACGTATTACTTATGATTACATCTAGGTACATAATAATTTATTTTTACCTATATACATAAATTTTAGTATACGAATATAATATTACTTGTGATTTGTTGTAAGTCTTATCTCGCCATTCAAGTACACCCTGGTTTTGGTTAACAATTATTACACCATGGTAATGTTACGTCTCTTACTATTTACGGATGTCAAAGATCCTTGATAATTAGAATTATAATTGTATTGCACTTGTGTTTGTTGTTGACCCATTCTTGTCCCCCCGGAAGATGACTCTCCAAAACCCGTACTCCCCCTATCCAGGTTCATATTTGCCCTGTAAGTTGCTCCCACGTAGCTGTCAATAGTACGATAGTTTAAGTTGTCAGTGTCACTATCCACAGCTGTGTCGTAGTCCGTGGGACCTTTTAGTATAGGATCACTTGAACAACTCTCATAATCTGTCAAAGTGGGTCTTCTACTCCCCTCAAAGCTCGCTCTATATTGCCCGTCATTAATGGATCGAAATGATCGAGTGGATGATCCTGGGCTTGGGTTTTTAAAATTTGACTGTGACTGCCTTTGACTACGATTCTCTTGATCATGACTATTATTTATCTGATTATCTCCGCGGGTAGTTTGCCCATACATACTCCGCCGTTTCTCGTGCTCCTGAAGAAGCTCGGATGCTGACCAATGAATAGGCTCCTTCACTTCCGAAATTGTGTAGACTTTAGTTTCCGTTGAGCTTACTTCTTTTTTGCTTTTTCTTCGTCGACAACAAATACAGACGACAAGTAAAATCACCAACGCCAAGAAAGCAATTACACCAACCGCCACCCCAGCAATTTCACCTATAATTTTCAAATAAAATCAATTTATGAAAAAATCAATAACTTTAACAAAAGGGTCACAAATACTTTTAAAATGACGCTGATAAAAATACAACATCATTTGTATGTTTGAGGTATATGGGCAATTTCCTACTAACTCGTACCAAGGACATTCTCCTACCAGTATCAAAATCACATCTCATAGAAATATATATATATATGCCCCCGAAACCGAATTACTGAACCAAAATTTTATCTGAACCGATTTTCTAAACTGACCTGTACTCATCTTTCGACCTCCTGCCGAAGTTGAACCATCAGCTGTAGCATTCGAGACGATATTTGCAGCTCCCCCACTTGAATCAGAAGGGGATGAAACGGCTACACCCACAACATTCGATACAGAATATATCCTGTACGAGTCCACGGACAACATCCACACATAGTAGTAATTGTATGCATCAAACGGCAGAGTTACGTTGACAATACTCCCCGCAGGGGACAATGCAGGGATTTTATCTAAGAGGACAGGATTACTTGTGCTACTTGTATTATAGAAGAATTCATACATTTGAACTTTTCCTTGGTCGAAATCGTCACCTGGAGCTGTAAACTGGAATGTTATATTCTTATCTTGGGATTTCAATACTTTTAAATCTCCAACACGGGAGGGAGGTAGAAGGTTAGAAGGACGAATGTTAGATACTCTCACGAAGTACGACGAAACTACACGTTCATTGTAAGGCATTGCTTTCAGACTACTTGATTCTTTCGAAATTAGGACACTTCCGCAACAAGGCTTATTCTCATTTTTTACAGCTAATTGGGAGTCTAGACCAATAAATTTGGAGTGATAAGGAGATGTGTTGACTTTCACTGTGATTTCTAGGATGCCTCCCCGAATATTTGCAGGTGGTAATATGTAGCGAGAGTAAATACCATCGCCAAGTGTCAAATCAGGATCCCCATTCCCGCTGTCAAGCAATTTAGTGCTCCATGTGGCATCTCCGGAGCTAATAAAAGCTTCAACATCTGCTCCTAATACCGGGGATGTATCCTTTTTCACATCTGCGTACAGTATGAGAGGATGTTGGTTTAGTTCTACGGTCCGCGTGTCATCAATATTGGAAAATATATGGACTGAAAGAGCCTCACGATTCCACGAGCCGGCTGTCACAACCTGAACAAAATGTGACTGATGACTATCCCCAAGACGCTCAATACGGTACTGCCAAATACCTGGTTGATCGATAGCAGCATCGATTTTAATCACATTGATGTCGTGAAGGTAAGATAACTGATCTGTGTACTTCCTTCCAGATGGGCTCGTCAATTCAACTTTATTGACTTTCGGATCGATCGGGTTTGGAATATAAATGTGAAACTGTCCTGGCGGTTGAGATGCATCAAAATTGAAGGATGACTCTACGAAAGCCGGTGCATCACCTTTGAACTCTTCCTGATGAACTAATGTCGGGACTTTGTTTGACGTTCGAGACGTGAAATGTCGCTGAATATTTCCCATGGCATTTACTAATTGAATGTATGTTGACAAATGGGAGAGCGTTCCGACCCCTGTCTCACGGACGGAGTAGAACGGGCTGTTGGTTCCTTTCGAAAGAGTTGCAACTTTTCCATCTCCACTTGACGGATATTCTATTGTTGCGATTGCAACCTCTTCTTGCTTCAGTAATTGTAGTGAAACATCAATATCATTTTTTGACAGAGTTCCCTGGCTAATCAAAATAATAACGGAGCCTGCTACTCTTCCTTCATTCCAATTCAACATATTTATTGCTTGAATTATACTTTTCCGAAGAGACAAACCAGACAGACCATTTTCAATGCTTGGATAATTTGGTAATTTTTCAGCCAGAGTTCCTCTATTACTATCATCCAGTGAAGTCATATTAGCTAGTATTCGGACACTGTCAGTGTTGACGGCAATTAATCCAACTTGTGTTCCGGTTTCTAGATCGTACTTTATGAACTTTCGAACTGCTAATTTCAAATACTTCCACACATCTCTCAAATTCATATTTACAGTTTCTTCAATAAGGAGGATGAACCTAGGTTGTGTAAGTTGCTTTACAACAAAGTCAGGAGTAATTCTTCTGGAATGTCGATTGGAATTCGTATAGTTACGAAAATCTGAATGTAAAAGCATGACATCGGTGACTGATTGTCCCATACATAGAAAATTATGCTTGGTTGGAGCAAGACTGTTGTGATTAGAACCATCACAGTAATTCCTCACTTGGGGTAAATTAGGAACAGACATAATAGAACTGGTTATATTTTCATTGTTTTTGAGCAACAGTTTGAAGGCACATTTGTTCCCTACCCCATTTTTACATGCCTCTGACCAAGTTCCACTTAATTCTGTATTCGAACAGTAAGTTGGTTTCACTTCATTGCTACGTCTGTCAATGTACGACAAGGGGTAGATGGGATCATTTTCAAACCCGATTTCTTCAAATACTCCATAGCGGTATTTTGTCCACTCGTGAACTATGGCACGGTCCGGAAAGACACTCATATTGTCCACCGTGTCATTGTCAGGCAAAAAATAGCGATAGCCAATAGAAATAAAGTCTCCAGAATTACCACAGCCTTTAGACTGCTGTGTAAACGGTGAATTCCCAAACACAGGATGTTCTCCACCAATAACAAATGATGCTTTGTCAACCGAGCTGGCACTCGTGTAGGACTTTGGTAAGAGTGAACCACATGCGCTTGAGTCCCAACTAGCCGGAAGAACAATGACTACCCGTCTAAAATACACGCTTCCATTTGTTGCAGCATATAAATAGTCTGAAGCAGAACTTAAAACTTCTTTAATATTCGGAATAAGCTGCGGACACATTATGGGTGGCACATCTCCGACAGACACGACCAGATCTTCATAACCACCGTACGTGTTAATTCTTAAACTACTCGCGGAAAGACTCCATAGTAAAACCAGAGGAAGCACAGTCATAGTTTTTGCACAAGGTAACACGAATGAATGTTTCTTCCCCATTTTTGCAACCAAATGTTGTTAATAAGCAATGAGATCGTGAAATTTTAAGGCATTGATTTTCAGGCTGTTTTCTAAAATAAATAAAAAGAATACAAAATAAATTTCAATAATAATATTCTAATAAAATAGAAAACAAATTGGTACGTATGTAGTAAATAAAGAGTTTTCCTTTTCTATTCAAATATCAAATAAAAATGATCAAACCATCCAAAAGAATGAAACTCAATGAAATAAGAATTTTAAGAACTAATAAATATATAATATCCCCCTCCCATGAATAATATTTTAGTTTTCATACCTTTTGGTGATTGTACAGCGACTCCTTTGACCTCTTTCTTTAGACCGGACACTTGAGGTAATTATTCCAAAGGTCTGAAATCGATCATTCGGCCTGGCGTTGCAATCATTTTATCAACACTGACAGTCAAATATTGACTCTGGAATGTAAGAATGGCCGTTGACTAAAGATACCCACAATCAGTATCGCGGAGCTGCAAATTGAAAACAACCGAAACAGTTTAGCTCTATACATTCTTTATATCGCCAGCTCACTCACGTACTAATCAGATACTGACTTCATCGTCATCATAATATATTATAATAGCAAGAAGAATGAATTGCTCACTTAACATGATAATACATTAAATACAGTGCATCCATATATAATTAAATCAGGAGTTTAGTCATCAAGCTATTTTCCAATTGATACAGCACTTGTATTTTATAGTCAACCATTATTTCATATCCCCTTATTTTAGTGCGTCTGCAATGTTTGCAAACAGGATGCGATTGGAATATATTCACATTAACACGTACGTATTTAATAGCTTGCCTTTTACTATTGATATTTTTATGGCTGATAAACCTTCGCACCTAACGTCCATATCATCCTGTTCTTTCCTAACTCCTCGAGAGTTCAAAGCAAATAAGAAGCAGTTCTTTCGCATACATTATTTATTCATGGAACTAAATGTATAAGCAGTACAGTTTTCTACCTGTAAATTGTATTCTTCTATCCGACCAAAACATTTGCGTAATTACTTTCAAAATTTATAATTTTAACTGTACTTACATGAAATCACTGAAAAGTCCACTTATAATTTTAATGGACTTAGGATTGACATGACGTTTCGACGTTTGAATAGCAATATCTAAATAGATTGGATTAATACTGATATTTGAAGAATGATAAATTGAGGCTGATAAAATAGCACGCACTTAAAATTAATGGCATAAAAATACTAACTTGGTATACTGCGACTGCGAGAAACTATGAAACCACTTCAAACTTCAAAGCGAAGTATTGACTATCAACTATACTTGTTCTGCCTATTTTACAAATAGTATTATTACACTACATTTTACATTACAATTATTTTTTATCGATTCCAAAACACAATAAAATTAGATAGTCCTATCAAACTGTAATTACGTACATAGTATGCCATATGCATCATAATAAGAATCAAATAGAAAAAAAAATCTTACCGGGTGCCGGGTGTGTATACTAACTAGTAAGTAAGTACTAGAATGTGTCGAATATTTGTCTCGTTCGAGTGAGCAGGTTATTGCATTTTGCCTATTTTTTTAATACTTCAGAACGTCCAACCAAGAATGTTGATTTTTGATAATGACGACGTCGGATCAGTTGAGGATGAGGCATTAGAAGTTTAAAAGAGTTTAGTTGTTGATTGTGTCTTTTATCCTTAAGTTATGTTTTCGTATGTTGTCATGTGCCTGTGAACTGACCGACTGACTGACTGACAAGGCAACTGACGGTGTTTGCAGGTATTATAGGATTACATTGTAAAAGACACATTAGGAGGATAGCAGATTCGAACTTATGAATGAACACACACTATTAGCTATGTACGTTTGACGGCAGACAAAAGAGGTTACCAGTCCAGTTCCCACTTCCCACTATCACACAAAAACAAATTGCGAGTTCTTCCAACACAAATCCTAGCTCAAATACTCCGGTAATATGATAGCGTCAACCCACTCGGATGACCGATTTCCGCATTTACTGAACCAAGGCGACAGAACAAGTCGTGCTCGTTGTGGTAGTTGCCGTAGTTGAGAAAAAGAAGAGGATGACGACGGGAGCCAGAGCAAGAGTCAAATTCGACTTCTATATTTTTATCTTCAGTTGACATGGTAACATAAACAAACCATTCGATGTACTCCTCCCAAACCTAAACCCAAAACCCAATGTGTCCAAATCCGTAAGTTAATATTAGTGTTGAAAGTATAAAGTACCTACGTCCCAAAATGATCAATATTCGATATATATATATATATACGGTCGATTTTGTTATGATGTTATAGTATGAAAAAAAAAGTAAAATGAAAAGGAACTAGGAGTTGTAGTAGGAACAAGAACAACACAGGAAACAGGAAACCGGACACAGGAAGGCACGAAATGCACAATTGTGGGAAATACTTTCTGCCCCTCATTAAACTTTATGGTTTATGACTTCAACTCACTATGCACTCATCGTCGGCAGGTTCAGCTCGTCAGCTTCAGTCAGCCAGCGTGTATATTCAGCAGGGCAGGATATAAAGTAGGTTTAGCTTTATATATTCTATATACCATTTCCATGCCCACCTTTACCAAACCATTCCAAAGCCAAAGTACTTCTTGTCATGTCAGTCTGGTTAAGTCTATTTCATGTGCTTTTCGATTTCGAGCATGCTACAAAAACGATGATCGACATGCAGAGTATATAGTATTATTATGCACGGTTATCCCACTATGTCAAACTTCCAAATCCAACAATGAAAATGAGTTTCAGATTTAAGTTTGTAGAGGAACTTAAAAAAAACTACACACACTATATTCAGTACTAAACTAGAGAAACACTGAAACATTCAATCGTTTTCTAGAGTCAATTCTGCCAGTGTATTATATCAACCTCACGCACTAACAGCTCCAGCTCAAAGATCACACTTGTGCCTTTTCCCCCTCTCAAAAAAAGTCTAAGATCGGTATATAATTTTGAATGTTGTAACTTCCTTCCCTTCGTCCCCGCAGTCCTCGTTCGTCCTCGACGCTTAGCTCTGTCTGAACGTCTGAAGCTGAACGCGTGCTTTCCTCCCTTTAAAACTCAAAACTTGTACTTTCTGTCTGCACTTGCCTTGCACTCTCCTACAACTCCTGCTGTCGGTTTACCGTCCGCCGCCGTGAGTACTTCTCTAGACTGGGTTGTTCTTTTTTTCCCTTTCCTTTAACAATTAAAATACATACAAACAACTAAGAACATGCTTTTTTGTATTCCGATCCCGACTCTCTCAGCCGGCATATTTTTTTTATACTTTATATTATTCCATAACCTCCACTTGCTCCACCATACCATTCAAAATTCAAAACCCTAATAAGTCTCAT
>JAQFZE010002884.1:0-13639 GCA_034695245.1 Dicyrtomina saundersi | reverse complement strand
TCCTATTTCCTCACCCACAGTGACTGGTTGAGTCTGGTTGTATGAACTTCGGTTAAATCGACCCAATGAATAAATTAGTATTATATTATATTACTAATAAATTATAACTCATATTATAATACCATGCATGGCAATGGCAAAGTAAAATTTACAAAGTATACACTACAAATGTTATGAATAATTACTACACACGCAGTAGGAACAAAAAGTGTATCTTTAATTGAAATCACTTCGCGACATTAACTGACACGATATTAGATATTTCCTAGTTTGAGATCGTGGTGGACTTGCAGGTATGATATTATATAGTTTTGAAAAAAATGAAGCTGTATTGACCTTTATGATTTACAAGGGGTCATTGAAGCCACAGCATTATGTAACGGTATGTTAAAGCATGGTAAATGATGGGTAACTTTGGCATCCCACTAGATTACGCATTACTTGAAGCACCTCCAATATACTGGCTGCTTTTTGTTGCATGCCATGCCTTGATTAAATTTTGGCCTAATTACATTACTGAAAGTAGTAGCAACACATAGTTAATCACTTGTTCTGACCACGTGAACATATTATCAACAGAAATGGTGTAACTTGAGCCAACACTTATTTGCAAAATTGTGTACGACCGATGCAACTTTGCAAGGAGATGATTTGTGTTCAGGGCTCGTCTTGCTTGAATAAACTCTTCCGAGAGACACGTCATTCGGTGGCAACTGTAGAATTTGATCGTGAGGAACACCACCCCTTCCCCAGCGCAAGTTGCAACCATAATAAGTGTCAAGAACGAAATTTGAGAAAATAGCCTGAGTAGACAGCAGACAGAGAATACAAACCAGGCGGACGCAAAGAATATGGCCGCCGGAACTAGAAGTCGACTGTAAGGGCGAAAGTACAGTCTGTTATGAATTTCCAGCATTTGGTAAACTTTGTGAAGGACCATAGCTGTTTCTTGAGTTGTTCGAGCTCCGATTTTATTTCTTAAAATAAGAGAATAAAAAGTCAATAAAAATCAAGCACCAAGGAATATTGATTATTAAACTGGTTGACACTTAAATAAAAATAAATCAAACTCAAACACAAAATAAGAAGATAATTTTAATAAGCGTTGCAAAATTTTCCATTGTATTGTGTAACTAACCTGATGGCCTTGAGCCAAAAAATGGTGAAATATGTGTGACCCAAAATGAGGATGGCGTAGTAGTTTGTAATTGAGTACGCACACGCACTGTTAAATCCACACCAAGCTGCATAAATGTACCAGCCTGGTTTACCTGACTCACCCCCCAGTCTGTAATACAGGCTCATGGCTGATTCCGATTTGAGGAAAAATGGAGTGAATAAGATGATTGCGATTGGTCGACTTGAATTGCACATCAAGCAAAAGTAGTACAGAATTCCTTTACGATTCCAGCCATCTGGTTTGTCCACTCCTAGCAGCTCACCTTTAAAATGAACCAACACCATTACAAAATCATGTCATTCATTATTTTAAAAGCAATATTGCTATTATTTCTACCAATATGCAAACTCTAGTCCACACTTTTGCCAAATCTGGCAGATTTCAATAGTTTTATAATTTTTTATAGTTCTTGAAAAATAAAAATTCCAATCTTTTCAAAATTAACATCCGCTTGGCTCGTACAACATTATTAAGGCGGATTTTAAAAAACAAAGACAGACAAATACGAATATAAGGTACTTCGCATTGAAAATATGTCCGTTATAGCGGGAATCCCTTGTTACCATTTATGGGATTTCTCTTCTAAGCGGACAAATCATAATTCAGATTTTATTTTTATTATTAGCTAAAACAAGGTCAAGATATATGCAGCTTTGTCCATTACATACAAATTATAAGTAATATTTAAAAAAGTCAGTTAATGTAGTTTGCTTGGTTTTATTTTGGTTTTGACAAACACGTAGAATTATGTTGTGTATATTAAAAAAAATCCCCCTAAAAAGAAACAGATCCCTTATAAGCGGATTTATCTGTATACGTTTTTTCAAAGTTCAAAAAGTGTCAAGTTTTGCTATATAGTGTCACTCCACAAGCCCTTACCGAGTTGGAATGATGTATCAATATGGATTGGATGCATACTCCAGTCAGTGTCGAATTTTATAGTTGGCGGCTAATTCAAACTACCTCACACTACATGTTTTGAAAGTATGTATGATTTGAAGGTTAAAGTATTAAAACTTACAAAATTGCTTGTCCAGCTTGGCTTGTTGATTCACATGAAATGCCGCATCTTCTCCAAACAAGAGACTGTTAATCTGGTAACTAAGTGCGTAGGCAAAACCAATCATGAGCAGACAATCCGGAACAATAACTTCAATTTGTACATCTTCGCTCAAGCTATAAATAGCAAATGAAATGAAGGACACCAGAAAGAAAAGAAATTGATTGATAACTTGAAAATAAAAGAGGAGTGACTTGAACGTTGACGACTTTTCACACTCCCGAGTATCATTATTCCAGCTGTAATGAACGAATCGGATGGAGGAGATACTGGCAATGACGCTCGAGTAGGCATTGAATGGATCTGTTTTGAACTGTATGAAATCCGAGATTAAGTTCTTGCCTAATTCTGATTTCTTTTTGGTTTGTGTGGATGTGAGTGTTCGTGATTCGGCCATACTTATTTTATTGGTGGATCAATGCTTTTGTATCTGACTAAATAAAACTGTGCCAACTTGCATTTAGATAATATAAAATTTTTTAGAGTATAAAATATACGGATATTTGTGTAAAGTTTCTTTTGGCCTATTTATTTAACTTTCAATTATTCGGACGTCAAGAAAATAACTGCTTATGTCTCGTTCAAGCACTATCTACTACTGTAGACTGTAGGAAATATTACGAGTGTTAAACGTAAAAAGCAACCAATCTATTTCAACTTCAACGTGACTGATGGCTGAACTATCACTGGCAAAAAGTAGAATTTTAAGAGGTCTGATAAATATAAAACGTGCTCATTTACTTAAGTCTCATCGGAAGGCTTTTAAAAGCTAAAGTGTTGAATAATATTACTTTGGTCTGTATATTTATGATGGAACTGAAAGGAAATAGAACTTTCGGGATAAAAACTAAAGTTAATGTGATTGAAAATATATGTTTAGTTCAAATCGGCATATAAAAAACCTGCCTATATAGGTACTATAGGTATATAATATGTCGTTGCCTCGGAGAAAACTGAAGTGTCTTGACCGAGAAACAAAATAAAATACTAAAGTTGTTTCCGTCCATTGATTTTTGAACTTACGTCAATAGGAAAGTTAAATGTCAGCCCTTTTAAAATGTATAAATAATTAAATGTTTTCACCTTTCCTTTATAACTTATATAAGGGATCATTCAAAAATGATTTCAATGCGGTAGGATCAATGGGTCTACTTGCCAACTCACGACATCCCATGTTAAAGATAGCCATTTACGGAATGGTTAAGCTGATGACAGAGGGTCATATGGTGTACTAAAAATGGAGATTTGTCCATATACCATCATCTTTGGACGACCCCTAAGCTCTTGCACGACACCATCTAAATGCTATTTCGCATTCGTAAGGTGAAAAACAGCTTTCATAATTTTAAAGGTATATAAATAATTTTCTTGCAGGAAAGTATATATGAATCATATGAATATAAGGTATGGTGTGATTACAAGCGGTATGCGTATACACATATTCCTTCATCGATACTCTATATTAAACTTCTAGTCGAAGAAATGTGCTTTTGGTTATGAAATGTGGAAGTTATAGAAAGCATAGCAAAATTTTTACTCAAGTTTTTATTAAAATGTTTTATTTATAACGGTTTTTTCATCAAAATATTTAAATATCAACGACTTACTTTATTTCGTAAGGACAGGTATACGTAATTCAAGCTTTTGCTTAATTTAATATTCGAATTCGGAGCCGGACGCTTCGTGACGTCCAAATTAATCCATTAGCCCTTGCGCGTGGTGCCCACCTAAATTAAACACTCCACATTTTGACGGCTTCTATAACCTAATGGACTAATGGCCAAGGGATAGGTGCGATAGTATTAGATATATTACGTATGTAAAAAGTACCTATATGTAAAATAGGTACTTACTTACTCTAAATGTGACTTACACATTAACAAATAATGGAGCAAAGCAGAATTTGGAATGGTTAAATTGTTCCTACTGACGTTTTCCTAGTTATTTTATAACAATTATCCCATTGCGTTGTGTAAGTCTCATCAGAAGGCTTTAAAAAAAGCGCTAAACAGTTGATTTATACTACTTTGGTCCATTTAATTATTTATGTTGGAAGTAGAATGGTGCCTCGTGGCGTTTTAAATTAATCCATTATTCTTGGCGCGTGGAACGGAACGAAACCTATTTTCCTACTTAGCATTATTTAAACTCCAACAATTCGCATAACCACTTAGGGATAGGTCGGATATAATACTAGTATATATAATATTATGCATGTAACCTTAATGCTTATACTTACATGACCACGTGTTACATACATAATACACTAAATTATATTATGTACATAGACTTCTTATTGACACCAAAGGTAGTATTTATAACTTTATATAACTAACTTTTATAACTAACTAACCATAATGTGGATTAGAGTGTTCCGCACACATATAGTTACTTACGTTGAAAATATTAAACATTTATTCTAGCCATATAATGTACTTACTACTTACACTAACTAATAGTTAAGAAATTACATTAATTACACAGTCTGCATGCATAATATACCTAACTACGACGCGAACACGAGCCTACCTAAAAAGCTACTTTGATTACCTTAATTAAAACATATTCAATGGCCAACTGCACTAGACTGTTTGATATTCTATCTCCCAAGGCCAGCTTGCCGCGAATCCAGAGGAAGGACTAGAGGTTTTATTACCCCTAAAAGGCATTTTTTAACATTGCGGAGATAGGAGCTGCCATTTTCCATTATGGCCGCTAAACATTGCCCATTGTGTGGTCATTGTGTCTGTGGCCATTATCCATTCTCCCGTTCTCCCATAATAAATATCTAGATCTGCCGCTTCTGCCGGCAGGCGCAGGATCTCAGGAGTGTCATTTACCGAGTATAAGTATATATATGTCTGATTGTGAGGGAGACTGGCTCAAACTAATGTGACCCATTACAGATTTCTACTTCAACTGCTCTACTTCGCTAAGTGTAGTTTGTTGGACCACGTTACCACCTGACAACTGCCATCTGTAAGACCGAACTTTTATTAACTATATACAGTAGCCCAATTTATTTATCTCCTGGAGTTGCTCCTAGATTGATAAAACTGTATGTTCTTTTATCATCTAAATGCTCTACATAATCTACTACTATTCCCTAAAATTTATAATGTAAGAAAGTAAGGATTGGTGTAGTTTTGATTATTGTTATCTACTTAAAGTGATATTATTAAAACACTGTCAGGAGTAGTATTGTGTAGTTGATCATAGATTCTGACCAAGTGAGCATGTTATCGATGGATATGCAGTAGCTGGTTCCCACTCTGATTTTCAGAATCGTATAAGATCGTTGATATCCTTTCTGTACAGCATTTGAGCTAAGAATTCGTCTCGTGTGGAGAAACTCCTCGGACAGGCAAGTCATTCGATGTGAGCTGCAAGCAAAGTAAAATTAATGTAAATAACCTGACGAGGGAAACCTGCAAATAAATCCGAAGCTTTAGAATAGTACCCACAATAACGGGCATATTTTGTACTATTGAAAGCCATAAATAACTTACCATCAACATTATGCTTGACTTTTCCATTTAAAATCTATAAAAAGGTAGGCCATTCTTTTCATTGCGTATAACATGTTCCCTCGGAGGCCATTAATAACCTCCAATCAGCGGAATATATAATGTATCCCTTTAAAGGTCATAAATAACCTCACATCAGCAGCATGTATGATTTGTCCCCTCCAACGCCATAAATAACCCCTAATCGGCCGTATTGTATATTTGTAACCCTTAATGACTATGTAGGAATATACGTACAAGCTACCAAAGCAAGTGACCCATCTAGCGTTTAGTGTTTTCAACTTGTACTAAATTGCTGTTAGTTTTGTATGTAACTCACTAATATACTAAAAATATTCTAAATAATTAATTGTATTAATCTGTCGTAATTTAAGTATTGTGCTAGTTTTGCAGTTAGCGTTGCTACTTGTGTTAGTTGTGTGTATGCGTAGTCAAAATGGAAACATAACACTCTATAATAATAATAGTTATAATCGTGTTTGCACGTGTATGTAGGTATATCGACAAGAAAGATTTCTAATATGGGAGCGGCGCGCATGGTACGCCATGGATGGGGGGGAACTATGGGTTTAAGCTACGTACCATTTTACATGGGCGTACATACCAAAAAATCGGAAAAAAGGTTGTTCAAAATTTCAAATTTTTGTACCACGTTATTAATGCACGCTCCATAGTACTGCTTCATAGTTAGAGCACTTTCTCGTAGCGCGAAAAGCCTTCTTTTTTTTAACTATTCATCTAAAAATTGAATCCAACATTATTAGCTGAAGCTTCAGAATAAGTAGTGTTTTAGTTGTAAAGGTTCACTTTTCTGGGATTATATAAATTATCGTCCCCCAACTCGGACCAACTGTAGCTAGCACTTCGTACTAATTATCCCAGAGCCAATTATTTAATTATAAATTTGAGAAAATGTAGGTGTTTAAAAAATACCTGTAGAACTGTACGGACAGAAATCCGACTGCTTGACTAGCACTTGCCGACAACATCATTAACGACAATAAGGAGAGTTCATTAAATAGTTTGAGCGAACAGCAGATGGAAAACACGACCCATGCCGATGCAAAGAAAATGACTACCGGGAGAATTAGTTTGCTGTACGGTCGGAAATACATTCTGTTATGGAGCTGAAGCATGCGGTAGACTCTGTGTGTGGTTTCTGCGGTCTCGGCTGATGTTTGCATGCTGATTTTCTCACTATAAATGATTATTGTATTTATATAATAATTGTATTTTAATTACGTGGTAATATTATTACTGCATGAGAGCGAGTGGGCTGTCATGCCATGATAGCGTAATTAATTATGGGGTTTGAGATCAAATGTTAATTTAATAATTTTAAAATGCTAAACAGTGCATATAGGTAGGTATGTATAGAAAAATCAAAAGTGTATTACGTAATGCGTTTGAGCCAGAAGATGGTGAGGTAATTATGTCCCAAATAGAGGATCGCATAGTAGTTCGTAATGGAGTAGGCACATCCAAGATTGAAAGCACACCAGATCCCGTACCCAAACCAGCCAGCGCTCCCAAAGCTACCCCCCAATCTGTAGTAGAGACTCAGGGCTTGGCTTGGCCTGAGAAATAGAGGCAAAATAAGGTATGGGACGAACGGTCTCGTTCCATTACACATGAGACTGAAGAAATACAGAATTCCTCTCCGGTTCCAACCGTCCGGTTTGTCCGCACCAAGCATCTCACCTTCGTTCCAATAATTAAATAGGTTAACTCACATATACAATTTAAACATGGCCCGTTAAAGTTTCGTACAAATAGGTACTACAAAATTACCTACATAATCTAGGAACAGTCTTTGAAAAAGGAAATAACTTTTTTTGCACTTACAAAATTGTCGGTCCATTTTAGCTTGTTGATTGACATGAGCTTCTACTTCCTCTCCATACAGAAGGCTACTGATCTGGTAGCCGACACCGTAGGCAAAACCAATCATGAGCAACAGATCTGGAACTAAAACTCCGACTTTAACTTTTTCGTATGCAAAGTACAGCCCAAAAGCAATGGCGGTCAAGAAAAAAAACACAAACTGATTTGTGACTTGTAAATAGAAGAGGATTGATTTGAGTGCTGACGGCTTCTGGCACTCGCGAGCCTCATTGTTCCAAACATAATGAACAAATCGAATGGAGGAGATACTGGCAATGACGCTGGAGTAGGCATTGAATGGATTCGTTTTGTATGCAATGTAGTATTTAATAATATTTCCTACCAACATTTTTATGCCATTCGCAAGCAAGTTGTTTCGTTTTGAAAATTTTGAAGTATAAAAGTTTTCTAGTACTTTTATTACCTATACCTACCTACCGGAAAGGATTCGGTCACTGACTAAAGTGAATGACGTTGGCTTAGATAAGTTTTGGGTCAAACTTATAATTCTGTCATTAGCCTAGATTCCTTTATATAAATCCTCTAAGCAACATTGTTACTTTTTTATATTAACTACTTTTTTTCATTTATTTACATACACTTGTTCGATTTTCGATCAATTAATTTTAATTTCGAGTTAAATAGCATATGGAATTGGAATGGCTCTCTAAATTAAATATTTAATTACGTATTTTGTTTGATTTTTTCGTTAGGTTTTTTAATAAATTGTAATTAAATTTTCTTTAGGAAATTGGGAACTTATAATATACTAATATGTAATTTGGAAGCTTCTAACTATCCTTAATGAATTAATATAAGTACAAGTTTAAATTTCAGTTCACTATTTAGATCCTTGTTTAAAAGGTAATTTCAGATACATTTAGTAATAATATAAATTATTATACATTATACGATATTCCAAAAAACTTTTGTATCTTCAAATCGCAAATTACATAGATAAATTAATAATATGTATTTTTATAGGAACTGTATAGCCTGGGAAGAGCGTTGAAATTCCATTAATTACATAGAATGCATGTATATTTTAACATTGATGATAAAAATTTTCTCGTAGGAAGCTTTTACTTAATTTTATGTATTCGGATTCAGCGGTTCGTGGCGTTTTAATTCAATCCATTATCCTTGGTGCGTTGAACCTACTTACAGACTTAACATTGTATAAAAACTCAGCGATGGGCACTTGATTTTCCTACCTAGTTTTTCCTTATTTCCTAAAGGTAAAGTTTCACCTTCCTTTTACGCTCAAGTCTGCCTGTTTCCCACCTATTTTTAGCTCAAAATATCAGCCTTCAATCCTGCCTATTTTCTGTAAACCGCTTAAAATCCTTCCTATTTTCCTAAAAGAATAAATAGGTTCGTCCAGATAGGATACCTATTATTTTTCATCGCTAAGATTAATAATGGGTTTTTAAGTTATTAACAACTAAAAAACCTTATCGTGAGCGTTTCTTTTAAATTGTTTCAAAAAAGAAACAACCCATGAAAAAGCTGCCTTTTCCGTTTTAGTTTAGTTGTTGTCGCATCTACAATTCTACAGTTGCACTGTCTGAAGTTCGTAGTAAACGAATGTATTGCGTAATATTATTTTTAGCCCTGTTTTTATTTTCTTTAAGTAGGTATCTCTAACACATTTTTTCATCTGATAAAATTAATATGTTTAAGTAATCTTAAGATGACGATATCGGAGCTTTTAATAACTTTTATTGAATGTTGAATGACACAAATTATTCGTATATCTAGCAATCACATTAAAATTTAGTTTTAGTTTTTTGTTACCATTGTTTATTGGACAAAATCAGAGACCCATCGATTCACCTATTCACCATTTGTACTAATACAATATAACTAAACGTTAATTTTAACATTAATAGTTAATACTAAATATGGAATGTTAAACAAATTAAAAGTTAGGCTTGATGGTAGTTTTGTCTACAATAAGTGTATACCTACCTACCTAGTGTAAGTACTGTGGTCAGTACCAACAGCACCGCACACGGAACTCGTACTAAGAGATGAGATAATATAGGAAAGTGTACGAGCGAGAAATCAAAAGGATTTTGAGCGAGAAGTTTAGAAATATGATGCTGACATGATGACTGACATTGACCTCCCACTAGGTTACGTATTACTTAAAGCACCACCAATATATAATGTACTGTCTGTTTTTTGTTGCATGCCATACCCTGAAAATATTTTGGCGTATGAACTACAATACTGAAAGTAACAGCAATATGTAGTTAATCACTGTTTCTGACCACGTGAACATATTATCAACAGAAATGGTGTAACTTGAGCCAACACTTATTTGCAAAATTGTGTACGACCGATGCAATTTTGTGAGGAGATGATTTGTGTTCAGGGCTCGTCTCGCTTGAATAAACTCTTCCGAGAGACACGTCATCCTGTGGCAACTGTAAAATTTAATAGTGAGGAACACCACGGATTCCCCAGCACAAGTTGCCACCATAATGAGTGTCAAGTACGAAATTTGTGAAAATAGTCTGAGTAGACAGCAGACAGAAAATACAAACCAGGCGGACGCAAAGAATATGGCCGCCGGAAGTAGAAGTCGACTGTAAGGTCGAAAGTACAGCCTGTTATGAATTTCCAGCATTCTATACACTTTGTTAAGGACCATAGCTGTGTATTCAGTTGTTTGAGCTCCGATTTTATTCCTTAAAATAAGAGAATCAAATGTAGTTACTTGTCTTATTAAAATCAAGTGCGTAAGAATGTTTCAAAATTAATTAAAAACATATTTAAATAATTACAGTACGTTGCGTTGTATTTTGTAGCTAATAACCTGATGGCCTTGAGCCAGAAAATGGTGAAGTATGTGTGACCCAAAATGAGAATAGCATAGTAGTTTGTCATGGAGTAGGAGCAGGCACTGTTAAATCCACACCAAGCTGCATACATGTACCAGCCTGGTTTGCCTGACTCGCCCCCCAGTCTGTAATATAGACTCATGGCTGATTCCGATTTGAGGAAAAATGGAGTGAATAAGATGATTGCGATTGGTCGACTTGAATTGCACATCAAGCAAAAGTAGTATAGAATTCCTTTGCGATTCCAACCATCTGGTTTCTCCACTCCTAGCAGCTCGCCTATAAAATGAACACCATTACAAAACCATGTCATTAATTACTTTAAAAGCAATTGCTATTATTTCTGCCAATATGCAAAAATTTGCCTCACTTTTGCAAAATGTATTGCCACACTTTTGCAAAATCTAACAGATTCCAATAAGTATCATCATTGTTAAAAGTTCTTGAACAATAGAAACTCCAATCGTTTCAAAATTGACATCCGCCTGGCTCATACAACACTTTTAAAGTGGATGTTAAAAAACAAACTATACGGTTATTTTTTCAAAAAATTTCAAAATGTGTCAAGATTTGCTAGCGTCACTATACAAACCATTACCGTTGGAATGGTGTATCAATTGGGTGCATACTCCAGTCAGTGTCGTAGTTTATATTTGGCGGAAAATTCAAACTACCTCATACTAATTTTCGTAAATATTTGCATGAATTAAGGATTAAAGCTATAAAACTTACAAAAGATCTTGTCCAACTTGGCTTGTTGATTCACGTGAAATTCCGCATCTTCTCCAAACAAGAGGCTATTAATCTGGTAGCTAAGTGCGTAGGCAAAACCAATCATGAGCAGACAATCCGGAACAATAACTTCAACTTGTACATCTTCGCTTACGCTGTAAATAGCAAATGAAATGAAGGACACCAGAAAGAAAAGAAATTGATTGATAACTTGAAAATAAAAGAGGAGTGACTTGAACGTTGACGACTTTTCACACTCCCGAGTATCATTATTCCAGCTGTAATGAACGAATCGGATGGAGGAGATACTGGCAATAACGCTCGAGTAGGCGTTGAATGGGTCTGTTTTGAACTCTAGGAAATCTGAGATTAAGTTCTTGCCTGGCTCCGATTTCTTTTTCGTTGGTGAGGGTGTGGGTGGTGATGGTAATTCGGTCATATTTATTGGTGGATCAATGCTATTTGGATCTGACTGAATAAAACTCTGTCAACTTGCTTTTAGATAATATAAAGTTTTATTGAGTAATATATATATACGAATATCTGTATAGTTTCTTTTGGCCTATTTATTTAATTTGGAATTATTCGGACGTCGTGGTAGTAACTGCTTAGGTCTCGATCAAGCACTGACGCACTGCCTGGTAATGTAGGAATTACGACGAGTGTTAAATGTAAAAAGCAACTATTCTATTTTAATTTAAATGTGGTTAGTGTATTAAGTATCACTGGCAAACAGGAGAATTTTAAAAGGCTCATAAATATAAAAGGTGTTCATTTACTTATTTCTATTTTTCCTATCTGGTTGAATTGCGTAAGTCTCATCGAAAGGCTTTAAAAGCTGAAGCTTTGATTAATATTACTTTGGTCTATATATTTATGATCAGTATGGCACTTTGAGTCAATTTTGACCGGGTGACGTTCAAATTTGAACTACCAGAGTTTTTGCAAAACGATCCTTTTTGATTGTGAGACGGACAAAAATGAGCGTTTACGTTCAATTTTGATCGTTTAGTGACTTCCCATAGCAATTTCGTGCAGCTGCTTTAGCATACAAAGTTGAAGTTTCCCCTCATTATCGCTTTCAACGACAGTTCTGGCAGATGGAGATACAGTTTTTGAATGTTCTAAAGTTTATTCTCTTGCTGCTCAGACTGTTATTTTACTTTTCAGGTTTGAAATTTAGCCGTAAGGTAAAGGTTCATTTATTCTTATTCATTTTAATGGTTTGCAGTATTTTTTGAATAGCGCGCCCTAATAGTGAACCCCATACGTATATTTTCAATACTTAGAAATCAAACTTATTGTCTTACATTAAAAGTTTTAGTAGGGTATCATTTTTTAAAGTGTGACGACGGAATTTAAAAAACACTGAAACGGTCAAAAACTAAAAGTGCCAGACTGATGATGTAATTGAAAGGAAATATAACTTTTGGGATACGAACAAAGTTAAAGTGATTGAAAATATATGTTCATTTCAAATCGGCATATAAAACATCTGCCTATATTGGTACTATAGGTATATAATATGTCGTTGCCTCGGAGAAGACTGGAGTGTCTTAACTGAGAAACAAAATAAAACACCGTCCATTGATTTTTGAACTTACGTCAATAGGAAAGTTAAATGTCAGCCCTTTTAAAACGTATAAATAATTAAATGTTTTCACCTTTCCTGTATAACTTATGTAAGGGATCATCCAAAATGATGTCATTTCGGTTAGGGTCAATGTGTCTACTTGCTAACTGGTAGCCATTTACGGAATATGGTTAAGCCTAAGCTGACGACAGGTGGTCATATAGTGTACTAAAAATGGAGATTTGTCGATGACATCATTTGTGGACAACCCCTAACCTCTTGCACCACACAATCTAAATGGTAGTTCGCATTCGCAAGGTAAAAAACAGCTTTCATAATTTTAAAGGCGTATAAATAATTTCCTTAAAGATAAGTACAGAGAAATCCGTCTATAAGGGATCCGGGTGTAAGGGAAATCCGGCTTAAAGGGACAGTTTTAAAATATTTGGTTGGCCAGCCTATGTTTTAATGTTAAGGTTGATATAAGGGAACCGATATAAGGGAAAATCCTGGTATAAGGGACAAATTTAAGACCATTTTTTGTTTTTTTTGTCCACTTATGAGGGAATTTTCAAGAAAAATGATAAAAATAAACTCATTTACCACAGAAAAAAGATATTGCAATATCAACAGGCCATATATTGATAAATAAAGCATTATTGGAATGGTTTACTCAGATACGATTCGATTTTAAAACAAGCTGCTACAGCTTTAGGAATGGAAGCTTCTGCAGTAGAGGCGCTTACATTCTCTGCGTGTGCCGCTATGTATAACGGCTTACTTAATGAGGAGCAAGTGACGATGAATGAACCTGTGTCAATTGCCAGTGCTAAG
>JAQFZE010002883.1:0-13639 GCA_034695245.1 Dicyrtomina saundersi | reverse complement strand
ATATCTATAGTAAGATGTGCGTTCATAAAATTATGAATAGAAACTTAATCACACACTTTATTTTCTATTGAAATTAGTGGAGACACTGCAACCTGTTTATACAATTCTCCCCATGAAGATGGATCATTACCCCGAGTTCTTCCCGGAAAGTTATTAAGTTTAGATGCTCAGTGCAGGAAAGATAGAGGCACATCCGCCTGTTTCGTAAGAGCTACAGATAAACAATCAAACAATTAAATATTCTTGCCTAAACGGAGCCACTTTACTTTATTATCGTTTTATTATTCATTTTATTTTTCTCGGATGCGAATAAGTGTACAGACATTACACGAGTTTGTGTTTATTTTAATAATATAATTTAATGTTTTTCATTTTATTATTATTTATTGAAGGAAATTTTGAAAATATTCTACAACAATTCACAATCTAAATTGTAAAATTGTTGTTTCATTTTTTGTGAGTGTTTAACTACACGTAAATCAGTAATTTCATTTCATTGCGTTCCTTACATGAATGTGTAATTTTCAAATTTTCCTCCTCAATGTCTAATTATTTTATTGTTATTACATTAGGTATTATTTATTAGACTTGTGTCTTAGCTTCTCTAATCAATGCAGAAATGCACTATAAAATGTGATGCATTTAATGTTTTACTTCTTCCACATTATAGAAAGATGATCGCGTCTGTGCCCAATTGTTTTGCTTCGATGCTACATCAGGTTACTGTGTAGCCTACAGGCCGGCAGCTGAAGGTTCACCCTGTGGCGATGGCCATGTGAGTTTACAATCGCTACAAAATATATTAATTTTTTCGATTACAAACGATTATCGTTAAGAATTATAAAGCAAATTTTCCTAAAAACAACGTATGAATTATTCTTGTGCTTTCCAGCAACATTGTGTCAGCGGTAGATGCGTTGTTGAACATGAAAATATTATTCCCGACTACTCCCACATTACCCCTTCAATTATTCGAGGGGACGTATCCACAGTTAAAGGATCCTCCTTCACTTTCCCTTCGTCAGTGTAAGTTGCCTTGATAGTCTTTGTTACAATGAGTCAAATATTCCACTTGCTCATTTAATAAACAAAAAATAAAAAACTAAACACTGTGTAGAAATTGTTGATGATCTGACGATAAGTGACAATGTTCGCAAATATATTATTATATGAAGAAATAAGTGCAAGTGACTCTATTTTTACGCTAAAGATAACGAATGGAACTGAACGTGAATGTAACTGCAATTTTGTGTGCGTATGTATGTATCTTCTAATAATAATAATCAAGCTAATCCGAATGTCTTTTTGCCGTTACAATACTGAAAATACGATAAACTGTCTGTATTTGCTGTTGGAGTTTTATGTGCTTAATTTAATTAACCGAAGCAATAATCTATTTTTTTGTGTAATGGTTTTTTTGTGGCTTATTGTTTTTTTAGAGTGTTGGTACTTAACGTTGGTATGAATAATCGGTATTGTCATATAATGACCATAACCATAACCATAGTCTTAATGTATTTTTTTATAAAGTAGAATGTATTAATTAAACATAACTAACCATAACCAGACTAATGCGCGCGATTCCAATCATCTAATCGTACTAAGATATTGATAACATTTTAACATAAGTAGATATTTTTTTAAATAAATAAACAACTTTTTAATTAACAAAACCGCTTGTACAGCCATTACTCACTCCCTTGTGGACCTTAATCCTTAATGCAAAAAATATAATTTAAATTCTTCATCCAGTTGTCATAATATTTTATATGTATTGTGTTGTGTATTACTATTTAATAATGTAGTTGTATTGTACAAATTGTAAATACTATGCCCTAAACACAGGTCAGAGACAACCATCAAAATGACCCCATACATGCTCGAAGAAACCACCGAGAGTAAGAAGGAAATTTCTTCCTCATGAAATCCAATACAAAAAATACAATAATTCATTAACTTGTTTAGATACCAAAGAAAATATATACATTAACCCAATCACCTCTAACAAAACAAAAATTAATTGTGAAAACAATATTTATAATCCCGCGAAACTGCTTCAGTTTCCTAATAACAAAACTTGCGCATGAACTTATTGTCAGTCTTTCAAAAAAGCATGTATGGGAGGGGAAAATATATAATTATTGCATGCATGAGATTCGAAAATTCTACAAAACTTGAACGACATTGCGCTATTTTTTTGTATTCGGATATAAAAGTATAGAGGTACATAAATAAAATAAAAATGAAATACACCAACTTTGAACTTATCAATGTTGAAATTCAAACTTGAATTGAGTCAATTTAATCGCCTTTTTTGAGACATTTTATGGGCGAGCTATGTTGTTCAAGTTTTGTATGGAATAACGAAGATACACAGGTTAAATGATGACGACACGTGCTAATAAATTGGATCCATATAAACAGGAGACAGATCAACTGATCAGTGCAAAGATCGAGTGAGCAAGATCGGAGGTGGATTGACCTGCGAGCAGTTTCTCAACCGATTTGCCTTCAAGTACTGCTCTTCCCTTTATATACAACAAAACTGTTGCGCCGCCCACAAAGCCGTCTGTTTATAGCGTTAATGCTATATTTATATATGTACCTTTGAGTGTATGTGAACTTGTTGACTGAGTAAAACAAATAAAGTATGTGCGATTTCTGTAAATTCTTTTCCATCCACAGTTCTTTATCATTCAGTATCTGTAATCTGTATACCTAGTCACGGGATTGAGTAGGTGTTTTGTATGTGCTAGTCGCAGCTCAGGAAATTGCTCAAGCACACTCACATCATCATTTAAGAGTTTAAGACAGAGAAATTTGTTACTAGGTCATCAATGCATCATCATGTATAAGGTAGGTGTGTAACTTATAAAAAATCAAAAATGATGTACTATTGTCAATAATTTTTGCCAAAACTTTCTTGTTTTTATTTAAAGGCAACTCGTGCTTATAGATACTCGTTTAGCACCATATTAAAATGTCTGCTGAAGATATCTACCAATTATAAAACGGAGTATTTACATTTCAGGTTATTTTGGAACTTCGTTTGAAAAATTTAATGAAGCGTATGTATATTAATTAAACTTTTGCATTTTGGATAACACAATTCTATAGTATAAAATTATATTGTCATTCAAAAGGTGAGTCTTGTCAATACAAAATTCTAATGATAGGGGAATGAGAAAATTATCATGTTCCAAAAGTCCTAGGAAAGTATACTTTCCATATTAATTAATATTAACATTAATTTTGAGTATAATAATTCCATTAAAGGAACTTTGAGCAAGAAATACAGAGTTTTTGAACAAATACTAGATTCTAAATATAAATAAATAGTATAGAAATACAGTTTGTGGGGGCCTTAAATTAATGGCCCCATTAATGGCAAAATGATACATCTTTTTAATACAGTAACTTAAGAATTTTAATCCAAAGGACTAAATTGCATTCAAGCGAGAGATAATAAATTATACTAAGAGCCCAAGAGTGCCCAAATCAGGTAATACATCGGGTATCACTTTTGAGAACGAACTAACGTCACAGCAGTACGTGTAACCATTCTGAGCACTTCCAAGGTTCCAGCTGACCCATGGAATTTGATTACAGATATCTGTGCAAATAATATCTTCCGGTGTGTGGTTTTCTACGTATGGATTATGGATTTGTATGACCACAACCCCCGTTTTGGCTTGCTCATCAACTATGACTTTGTACAAGATCCTTAATTAAAGAGAAAATATATTTCAGCAATTAATTACCAACAAAAATGCTTAAACAGAGACATTACAATGTTTTGAGCGATTTTTGAAATTGTATTGAGAGCCAGTTGAAACGAAAATACCTTGGGACTGGGAGTACGTCATGAAGACCAGTGCTATTTTTCCCCAGGTAAATACTTTTGTCGTTTCCATTGACATCCTTTAAGGTTGTGACTCCCCAACCACCGGTCCAAACGGTCAATAATGCATTCTTCTTTTGTGCATAATCCCGAGTCTTAATTTCCAGTTGCTATAGTGTGCCGAAAAAATATCGTCATTGTAATAATATTAAATGAAGTCCCATATAGGGCTCGTGATTGTAAACTAATTATTTTTCTATACTCAAACTTTGTACACTTTCTATTCTGCACTCACGTTCCAGTTTCCGCCATTAATAGTTTGCCATTGTGGATTAGCATTGACGAAATAAAACGTTGCTCTCTTCTCATCAGCAGGGATGCCGTCTCCGTTTGGTGTGAGATGTCCTCTTGAGAAGAATAGGTTCTTCGACGGTTGTATATACTGATCAGCTAAGCTTTGAGATCCCAACTGTACAAAACAAATCATAGCTGTGAAGGGAGTGAATTGCGCCACACCAATGAAAATAATCTACTGTATTCTTACGGTTTAAAAATATCCGGAATATAATGTTTACCATTAAATCCGTAGACCTAGAACTACTCTATTTGCGTAATTAATTTATGCGATTTTACTTGAAAATCCCTTTACAATTCTTATTTAACGTGTACATTTTAAGGACGTTTTAATTGAAAATTGTAAATGCTCTTTATCTTACCATAATATAATAATTAATTTTACTGCAAAATAAAACGTTATTATGATGACTTACAATTTCCGCAACCGTCTTAATTTGTTCAACTTGTTTGTAACACGACTCAGCATCAATGTATGGATAGAATTCACCTTCTTGAAAGTTTGGACGATTAACTGACACCCCTTCTCCTAGTTTCGGCCCATTAATTGTATGCTTAGTGTAGTGAGTTTCTGACCGCACTTCATCGTGACAAATTTCTATAAACGGGGTGCTGCACTCAGCATACCCACAAAATACGTCTTTAGTTTATAATAGTATTAGTGCGTATATATATATATCTATGTTATGTATTCAGTCTTCAGTTGTGTATTTATAAACAAATATCGATTGCTTCATTTTAAATGTGTATTGCTAATTGTAATACTATTTGGTTTGTAGACTTACCTAGTGCCAGGGAAAGAAATTTCAATTTTTGTGTGCAGGTTATTAAAACATTTCCCATTTCGTTTTATTGTAGCCGTTGCACGTACGGAGCATTTCAGTTGATCAGCAGTCACAGTTCCATATTCGGTCTGTAATGTTTACATACGAAAGGTAATTTATGTCATGTTGAGATTACTTCAACACGTACGTCTTTAATTTTTTAGCCACAGTGGCAACAGAACGTGTGCTTCTCTCAAGTTGACAAAACTAATACTAAAATGATGATGCAGCAAAAATGAGATAGCACATAATATTATAGCGATAACAATGCATTGGACGGTAGTGTACAATATTGTGCATCATTCACCTTTGTATTTGCATAGTTCATCATGAATGAAGCTACTTTCAAATAAATGATTTACTAGGCGGAGATTTAAATCCTAGGAAGGTTTCCAGCTGGTTTCAATATCAAGTATGTATACATAGTATTATTTATTCTGACTCGAAGACGTACCTGAATGAGACCACTGTCATCACAACGGGCTGCCAAATATGATGTGGCAAAATATCCAATTTGGTTATCTTTTCCGGGACAAAGAACATTGAGCTCTTGAGAATCATCTGCAGGGATTTCTATCCACCAGCTTTTGTCCGTAGGATTATATTTAGGTGGTATTATTCCCTTTTCAGTTGAAACTATTGGAAAGGAACCTTTTAAGTGAGGATTCACCTCTAATTTGCATGCTGCAATTGTTTTTGTCTCCGATGGAAATCCTAATGTGGCTGCAATATCATATAAGAAATGCTCATTAAAATTATTAAATTTAAAATTTAAAAATATTTTAGGTAGGAAAAAAATACATATAACTAAATTAGCAATATTTACGCAAGCATTTTTGTATTTACGATTTAAAACTCATGAGAGTTCAACAGGCAGTTTGTAACTGAAGACATAATACTTGTTACACGTTTTAAAAACTACGTATGACCGGTACTGCTCGAGAGGTGTTGATACAACTAGCTGGCTGCTATTCATGACAATAATGTATCCCTAGATTAAATTAATATATGGTATTAGTATTTAATGAATAATTAGGAAATTACCTGAGAAAAGCGCCACCAAAAGGGACGAAGCCAGTACGAAGCTACGATTATATCTTGACATTATTATTGTTGCCTTCAAGGTTTAAAATGAAATCGACAAGAGACACAACAAAAAGTTGTTGATTAATCTCTATAATTTACGGTAGAAAAAGTTTAGTTTTTGCTTTGCTCAAATCTATTCTTTGACTATGAGAAGTTGAAGGGGATGCTAGTGTTAATTTGACAAGTTTACTACCTTTAGATTATTGACAGCTCTATTTATACGCTGATGGGTTCACATTACCCGGAGTGTTAATACGTTAATTGCAATAGATTTTCATGATCCTGACATTACACATTTGCAAGATTATTTATTAACGTCATGACCATCAGTCACATAAATCCTGATAGATATTGAGATCTCAAGAGGCCCATTGCGTCCTTCGTGTCCACCTTCAATGAGAACCTCCATTGATATACGATTAAACCTTCTAATTTTAGAGTGGGAATGCCATTATTGACAAGGGGCACATAATCTTGGTTTCAGTACCCCTGGTCCTGGTCCAGGATAGTGTAATAAAATTGCAATTTAATCTTGGCAATCCATCTAAATTCTTAGGAATAAATATTCATAGCTCCAGTTTGTAATTCGGAAGAAAGCTTTACCAATAAGGCCAAGGGATTAAAACAGATTTCGATAAACTGCACGTATGTAAAGTATGCATTTCTATTCATTAATACTCAATCTAGTATTTCAGGTGTCAAGGGCAAATATTTGTATCTAGATAGATAGCATGCTGCCGCGTAGGATACATCTTTAACAGGAAATTAGGTATAGCCCACGAATACTTACTGCTTACGTTATTTGAATTAATTCCCAATCAATGCGCAATGAAAGCAAATCAATTACTGATAAGTTTTTGATTTCTACACCCTCTGCCCCCATTTTTGCCTGACTGACAACTCCTTGATAGTTCGATTAGCAAGTTGATTGAATGGTATTTGATATTGCGTATGTCGTATAATTTATAATATGTGATACAGATAATAACACGTGGAATCAAATTTCCAAAACAGCTGCATCTTTATAAAGAATGACTATAGATGTTTATTTATTTTGAGATTAATTAATGATTATAACAGTAATTGATCATCGGAAATCCTGAGTTTCAATTTTGTCTCGTGATAACTTTTCATAATTCTCGTACGTCATATTTGCCTTTGAGCTTCGAAAGGTGCTTGCGATTAGTACAATCCTATGAGCATTGAGTCTGTAAAGTATCATCACGTTGACCCATGAACATTTCCAAATTGAAATTTATCATATAGTAGAGAGGGAATTAGGGAATCCATACTCAAATATCTGCATACTCCGTTTATAATAATTTTGGGCAGCATTAGTAAACTGGAAAACTTATAGCCATGTACCTAAATATGTATTTTTTTCAGTACAGAATAAGTCCCATTTGGGCTGTTACCCATGGGACTGGTGGGTTTATTGGAGCAAGTGTATCGTCTATGAAGGACCAAAATGACCCATTTCCAATTTATGCTGGAATTAAAATGAGCTATGTAAAAACTACAGTAAATAAGATACATGCTTACAATACTAATCACAAGTTTCTAAATTGAGCAAATTGTTCTGTTTACATGTTTTTAAAAAGGTAACAATGTCCTATTTACATATCTGTATTTTTAAAGAGGTCAAAATGTTATATTTAAGTGTGTTTAAAAAGTGCAAAATATTCTATTTATGTACATGTTTTTTGAAAAGTTCAAAATATTCTATTTACTTGTTTTTTGAAAAATGCACAAGGTTTACATGCTTTGATGAACATATGTTATTTTAATTTTTTCTGTAGATAGTGCATTTTGTTTGAAACTAAAAATGGATATGGATCATTCTGGTTCTTCACAGACGATATGAAGTTTACCATTACAAGGATAGTTCAGCCTCATAGACACGTATGTAGTATAAGTACAATGAAATTAAAACGTGCAGTAAGTTAAGACGTACTGCTAACTCTACATATTGTGAACAGGTCAAGTAAATATGTCAAATAAATGTTCATTCTAATTAATTACGATTAAGTTGTATATAATAGAAAGGAGTAACTTTTAGTTCACTACAATAAGCCTATTACCTTTAAAGGTATTGAGCTTTTCATACGGGCAGATTCTTTATGTACACATAGTTGGCGAAGAGTCATGTTGATGTAAGTCAAGTTCACAGCTAAAATCATTTTGTCTTAATTATTTTTGAATTTATTAAAATTATAAGCTGACATCCAAAAAGTTTCCTTGGGTGCTGAAAGACTTTTTAAATATTCCTTGGGCGCTCTGGGCATCGTTAATTTACACTTGGTTTTCACATGGACATTTTAAATGTTTCTTTGGCTTCCACGCAGAAATTTCAAATTTTGCATTAGGCACTAAGGAAATCTTGAGTAACACCTTGGCTTCCACATGGACATCTTAAATAATGCACTCGCTTCCACATGCATAGAATCTAAAACCTTAAATAATGCATTCGCTTCCACATAGAAATCTTAAGTGCATCTTTCCTTGCATTCAACATAGAAATCTTAAATAGCTACTTGGTTCCTACATGAATATCTTAAATAATTCCTTATTTACACATTTTGTTAAACATCGGTTTATTTACGACTTTTTAAAATATAATTTATTTACGTACGTATCAATATTCTGAATGTAAAGTAGGTAAGTATAATTTCGTTTTTTAAAGATTTTCAATATTTATTCCCTCTATTTTTGAGTATGATTAAGGGAGCAGTGGAGCATGGAGCAAAAGGACCGTTGAGGTGTAATGCCGGCCAGAGTTAAGGAACAAAGTTCACACTAGATTCTTAACGTAAATAAATATCTCAGACTTTTAAGTCATAATAAATTGTAAGCACAAAAACCATGCGTGTCAGACCAGAATGCGCATTTTAGGCACATAATATCCACTTACTGCTAAAAACAATACGAAGCTGACACTAAAATAAAATTTATAGTAAAATGATACATTTTTTTAACAAAATTTAGGTAATTTATTTTAAGAGCCCAAGAGTGCCAAAACTTGGTAATCTACCGGGCATCGCTTTTGAAAACGAGCTAACATCACAGCAGTATGTGTACCCATTCTGAGCATTTTTAACATCCCACGTGACCCAAGGAATCTGACTACAAATATCTGGACAAATAATATCTGCGGCTTTGCGGTTTTCTTCATATGGGTTGTTGATTTGTAAAACTACAATACCCGTTTTGGCTTTTTCGTCCACTATGACTTTATATAGGACCCTTCAATAACAGAAAAAAATTAATTTATATTGCATTTAAAAAATTAAAACGCTTAAACCAAAAAGTGGTATGATTTAATTGTAATTAAAAATTAATCAGAATTCTTGAGATAAAGCAACCTAGTAATGTCAAGGATTTTCTTGCAAAAAGAATTATAAACTCAACTACCTGGGAATTGGGAGCACATTGAGGAGCACAGAACTAGTGGTCTTTCCAAGATAAATACTTTTGTCGTTTTTATTGACATCTTTCAAGGTGGAAACTCCAAAAGTGCCCGTCCAAACTGTCAATAAAGTATTTTTATTTCGTGCATAGTCTCGTGCCTTATTTTCTAGTTGCTGTATTGTTTCCAAACAATCGTCATTATGTTAATTGAATGACAATAAATGGAGTTCAAAATTACAAAATAATTATTTTCAATTACTGTATTTAGTATTTACTCACCAACCAGTTTCCGGCATTAATGATTTGCCATTGTGGAATAGCATTGACAAAGTAATACGTAGCTCTCTTCTCATCACCTGGGATTCCATCTGCGTTTGGTGTGAGGTGCCCTCTTGCAAGATAGAGGAACTTTGAAGGTTGCACATACTGATCAGCCAAGCTTTGAGATTTGAGCTGTACGTATAAAACAAAGAATTACTGTGGACTGACTGTACAATATACCATGGACTAAAGTCACAGTGGCAAAATTTTGTGGTCATAAATTTGAATTTTATTACAAAAACAAAAAGTGATAACTTGCAATTTCTGCAATGGTCTTAATTTGTTCTGCTTGTGAGTAACACTTATCAACTGGGATATTTGGGTAGAATCCAGCTACTTTAAAGCTTGGAGCAGTAATAGTTTCCCCTTCTCCTAGTTTCGGTCCATTGATTGTGTGTTTAGTGAAGAGTGTTTCGGAACGCACTTCGTCGTGACAAACTTGTATAAAAGGGGTGCTGCACTCAGCACACAAATACAAAACATGTATTTAATTTACAACATTATTTATTTTGTAATGCATTCAGTGTCCAAAGATTTTATAAAAATTTCTCCTTTAATATATTTGTAGTGCAGTAATGCTGTTTTGATGGCTCACCTAACGCCAGGGAAAGAAATATGAATGTTTGTATGTTGGTCGTTAAAGCATTTTCCATTTCGTGTTATTGTCTCAGTTGCGAGTACTGAGCAATTCAGTTGGTCTGCTGTCAAGGCTCCTTGCTCCGTCTGTAATGTACATATAGGTAGGTATATAAAAAAATAATTTTTGCAGGTGTTAGGACGAAGCTACTTTCAAATAAACATTCTTCAGGGTGAAGATCCAGCAAATATTACATAGGATTTGAGTTCAATTCAATGTTCGATATGTACAATGTACATTTTTATCCCAATTCCATTTTATACCTGTAAGATTCCACTGTCATCACAACGAGCTGTTATATATGATGTGCCAATGTATCCAAGTTGGTCATCTTGTCCGGAGCAAATAAGGTTGAGCTCCCGGGTGTTATTTCCAGGAATTTTGATCCACCAACTTTTGTCCGTATAATTATATGTGGGTGGTATTATTCCATTTTCAGTTGAGATTGTTGGAAAGGAACTTTTTTGGTGAGGATTCACCTCAAATTTGCATGCCGCAATTGGTTTAGGGTCTAATCGAAACCCTAGTGAGGCTGCAATAGCACATAAGAAATACCCGTGAATTTGTTAAAAAACCAAAAAGCTATTTTTTGGTAAGAAATTGACACTAGCAATAAGTTAGTGTTTTAAAGCTAGGAGAAAAGTGTATACAACTTGAAAAAAAGTATTCAACTTCCTTTGTAGAGTGTAGATAATGCTTATTGCATGTAAAAGTTTCGTATTAATTTCACCACAAAATGTTCCTCCCCCAGATATCAGATTAAATAAATTCCTCTGCTATAGTCAATTAATGTATAACAAAATTACCTGAGAAAAGTACCAGAAAAAGAAGAGCAAAAATGGAATTACGATTATATCGTGAAATCATTTTTTTCTTCAACGTTTAAAGCTATATCTATCACGAGTTAAAGCAGAAAGCTTTTGTTTTAAATGTTCCACTTATTGTATATAGGAATTATTTTTTGGTATGAGACGGGTCAGCTAGATTTTAATTGACAGGTATTCGTTTAAGCTTAATTACTTTTGATTATAGCTAGGTCTATTTATACGTTGGGGAATTTTATTAAGTTATATTGTAGATTATACCATTAATAAATTGACTGCAAACTTTATTCATGATACTTACATAATATTTATTGTCACATAATCATACTTTATCGTCGCGGGCATCATCCACACAAACAAACTCTAATGTTGATGTGTATTGGTTCGGCACTCGATCAAGAGGCTTGTGTGCTGTGCATGTTCATTGAGAGCCTCCATTGATACGATTAACCTTCTAATTTTGGCATGGGAATGGTATTATTGACGGGGGGAACGAACACAACATGCTTGGGATAGATATCGCATTTTGTACTTTATTGGTGTTGATATCACATTTTGAATGTTAATCTTGTATATAATTTTTCACTCTAGTAATAATACTGTGCCCATGTACCAATAATACAGTGCATTTATGCATTCGGATGGACTTGGGCAAAAATTCTTCTTAACAACGATATGTAGCTATGAGATACGATGGATAGAATATAATTGACAGGTATTTGTTGAGTGCCTTTTGATTATTGACAAGTCTATTTTACACGTTGAGTTTGACTCAATCAGCTACTATTATTATTTGATTTAATTTGTAATAGGTTCCTACTCATGATACTGACATAATATTTGTGTTTACACACTCATACTCTCAAATTAAGTTGAATAGAAACTCGTGCAAGGTCTCCAAACATTTACTCATCCATGCTACTAGACAAGGCTTGGACACCTTGCCGGAGTTTCTATTCAACTTAATTTGAGAGTACATTATACCGTCGCGGGCATCAGTCACAAGATCACTGATAGTCGTTCGGCTCTCAAGAGGCTCGTGCTATCGTGCTCAGTTAATGTTCATTTCATTGTGAGCTTCCATTGTTAAGGTTGGATTACACTTTCGATTTTGTGATCGGGGTGGCATTGACAGGTGAACACAAAGATATGCTTGATTCTACGGAGAAAAACTTCACTAACGCTCCACTAATCACTCCAGTACTCGCACTCCATTCCATGTCCACGGTCGCTAAAATGTCGCAAAAGGTATAAATCAATTCATTTAAATCTTTCGTATTCTATGGATTTTTATTCCAAAGAAAGCATCATGAGGGAAAGGAACAGATTAAAATTAATTTCAATGCACAGCTGATAATTCTAAAAGGGTGTTTATTTACTTAAAATTATGATTGTTCTATTTAATTCACACATTAAAGGCAGTATGTATGATTCCAAGAATTACTGTGGACTGACTGCACACAAGTCACAGTGTTTCCATTTTTGGTCATAATTTTGAATTTTACTACAAAATGTAATTAGGCAGCTTGGGGATATGAAATTTTTTGAACATGTTGCCTAGCTGCGTCGTTATACAAATTCAAGAATACAATTTAAGCAACTGCAACTGTCATAATTGGTAACTTGCAATAAAAACCTACCATAACCCGAGGGAAAGAAATCAGTCTTTGCGTACTGGTTATTAAAGTTTCACGGTCTTAGATCCAAGTACTGAGCAATTCTGTTGATCAGCTGTCGCAGATCCATATTCCTCCTGTAATGTTTACAAACGAAAGATAATTTCAATTCCATCTTTAATATTTTGGCTACAACAGAAACAGAATTTGTGATTGCCTCATGTTCACAAAACTGTTAATAATATGATGATACTGCAAATTAAAGCACATAGCAATAACAATCAACAATGTGCGGTAGTACTGTACTGTATGTATTTGCCTGTGAATTTGCATAGCTTGTTATGAGCGGTGCTACTCTTAAATAAGCTATTTAAGGGTTGATTATTCGACTTTAATGTAATGTCAAGTGCTTATGTAGACATTTAAGATATTTTTATTCTGGTTCGAATTTATATCTGAATGAGTCCACTTTCGCGTCAACGGGCTCCTAAATAGGTTGTAGGGATCAAGGTATACAACGTGGTGGTATCGTCCGGGGCAAATGACGTTGACATAATATTATTGTGTGCCATTTAAAGGAATTTCTATCCATCAACATCTTTCCGTAGAAGTATATTGACGGTGAAGAATCATTTTTGTCCAAACCCATACAAATGCATAAATGAACTGTATTATTGGTACATGGGTCCAATGTTATTACTAGATGGAAAAATGTATTATCTACGTCA
>JAQFZE010002882.1:0-13641 GCA_034695245.1 Dicyrtomina saundersi | reverse complement strand
TGTAGTAAAATTGTGTAAAATTATTTTCGGGAAAGTAAGCAAGAAGTTATTTTTCATTGCCTAAATTGTGCTCAAAAACCAAATCGTAATATACTATTCAAGTCAAAAAATGGAAATGAGCAATTTTGCCATTAGCGAGAATTGGAAACGAGCAATTTTGCTTCTTCAGTCGCGAGATACATGAAAAGGGAAATGTAAGCCGGGTAAAGCAGAGCTTAACACTAACACCAAAAGTCCAACTCCAAAACTTCAAGTAGTGTGTGGCAATACAAATCTCGCAGTGTTGTTATGAGATTAAAGGTACTAAAGAAGTAGTCGAGGGTGGGTTACGTAAAAACTACGAGTATGTTATTATGTAGAGTAGTGTGAGACGTGTGAATGGACTGGAATAATTAAAGTGTACATAATATATATCTGTACCACTGATGACTCTGGGACTGCCAGGAAGGAAGGGAAGGGATGCGTTAACGAGCAGGAGGATAATATACACAAATATAATAATAATATATGATAATGTGAGCCAGAGTAGAGGTGATCTTGCGTTGCGTTGCATCCTATGATGTTATGGTCTGTTTTTTTAGAAGAAGATCCGTAGCTCCGGCATCGGCATCGGCATCGCACCACATTATAACAGGCAGCATAGCATAGCATCACTTGAGAGTGAGGAACAGTGAGGAGAGCGGCATGCCGATGCGATGCCGATGATCGGCATTTCGGCATCATGCTTTTACAAGAGTTAGTTTAGTGTAGGTAAAAAAGCTGGGGTAGGAAAAAGAATAGTGAAATATGTACAGTTTTTGGGAAGATCAGATTGCATGAGAGGATGGGAGAGAGATGGATTTGGATGATGGAGGGGGTGGGGTATAAAGCAAAGGGGAGGGTTTGTGTATGTATGTACGTAATTGAGGTCATCGCCGTATGACGTCACACAGTCATCAGCTGTTTCTCCCCTCCTAGTTGGCTCTTGGGCCAGTGTCACCTCAGCAGAGTTGCCGCTCCGTCCCCGGCCGTCAGCCATTTTACTGAGGGGGCTGGGACGGAGGACGGGGCAGAGGCCGGCAGCTTGGCAGCACTGAGGATCTCCCTTACCCCACTCGCTTATATTTTGACATGATGCAGAGAGGTAGAGGAAACCCAACCCAGCTGGTTTTGATGGTGAAGTTTTCAGCCCGGCTCCTTCCTACATCGGCAGTCAGTACATTTCAAACTGAGCTTTCTTAGCCATCATCTCGCAACGAGCCTCTAATATTCACAACAACATTCTTCACTCTCAACTTCTCTCCCGTACAAACTCCAATCATCTACATACATACACGTACGAAATACGCAGTTTCTCTTCCTCTCATCCCCAACGTAAAGAACAAGAATACGAATCAAAAATTAAAAAAACTATTTTTAACAACCACAAAGTAAATATGAAACGACGAGCCATAGTTAAAAAATTACATTGTAGGCAATCAAAAAGTCCACCGGAGGAGTGACTGAGTGAAAATAACGTAGGAAACACAATAATATAAACTTTAACCTCATGACTGACCTCACCCTCTCCACTTCGAGGAATAATCAGAAAACTTAGTCAAGTGTTGTTTTCATTTTTTTATTGGGTATGTGCAAAGAGTTATAAATATATATATATAAATACGCATGTCAATTATATAATGTTTTAGTAGCTATTTTTAAGTATTTTATTTTTTTTTGGCTGTGGTTGTGATCAGTGATATAGTACATAGTATAGGAGTTTAGTAGGTGTTTCTGAGTTGTATAAGACTGTTTAGTTTTGTGTGTGGTGCGGTTTTATAAAAATCTTTTTGGTAATTTAATGTTGTTATTGTCTTGCTACAGCGACTGCCATCATGAGCTGTGGCATAGTTGTATAATCTAAAAATGGATATTCCTAGATAGCATTGTACAGTGTTACTAATAGTGTTATGGAGAAATTGAGAGAAATAGTTTGAAAGTAAATAATTGATTTTGGTTTTTCTTGTGCCTTTTGGTGTGTTTTTGTAGGTTGCCTTCTGGTGATGGGATAAGATGTTCTTGTCCTTGTTGCAAGGAACAATCATCCAAGTGTTCATTGTCAATATAAACTGGTCAAAAGTCTCAGTAGAATAATATTCAGCAATAATACATATATATAGTAAATATATTTTAACAAGCCGACATTGAGGAGGAGGAGGATCAAGAGGAGTATTTGGAAATTTTACAAGTATATAAGAAAGCTCAAGAAACAAGAAAAGGACGAAGAGAGTCCTACAAAACGGAACGTTAATACTACACACAAATTTATAATAGGGACGTGATAATGTCCGCCGGGAAGAGATTAGCCAAGCGGTCTATTGTTGGGACACGAGTTTGTGCTCCCTGTAAAGAGAATGGGTTGTACCACCCGGGTGTCATCATTGGTTCCAAGAACCCGGACGAACTCAATTTTCACAATTGTCATACGGGTATCACATCGAATAGTCGGTACGTGGTCCGATTTGAGTCTGGAGATACCCGAGAATTTGTGGAGAGTGAGCTCATCGGTCCAGGATTTGGAAGTGTCAACAGTTTAAAACTTCGATCCGGTCAGAAGACATTCGTCACTCATAATGGACGGGAAGTGTCCGGAACTGTCGTCTATCATCGTCCACAAATTGATGAAGTCCTCATCAATATCATGCCCCAGAGTCCCGGTTCCAATGAGGTGAGTCCGTCATTACCTACTTCAGTTTTTTTATTCCATTAATAAAAATTTTATCCAATACCATTCACCTATACCCACCTACCTACGTACATTCTGTGTAGTTACGAAAATATCGAGGGAACCATGACAAATGAGTTAGTCCGTCTCCGTAATGGGCAGCCGGGCCCGGTTTCTCCTAAAACAAAGAAACCGGCTTTGTCCTTGTATTAGTATGTCATACTATGTAGATAGTTGTCTTGAACTATATTATGGTTCAAAATAACTCGAGTGGAAACCGTTCCCTCATTGATTTCCATTATACCGAAATAAAAGGAATTTTCGGCGGAAAAGTCATAATTAGTTGATGATTCCTGGGTCCTGGGTAAGGGCAGTCCAAGTGGTTAGAGGACAGAGATAATGCCTGGTAACTATAATAAGTAGCTAGGAGAGTGTACGGAAGAGGAGTATGCATGAGCGTGAGATCAAGTGAGAATGTGAGGAATCCCGTGTTTAATTCTGTCACTATGGACTTTGGGAAGACTGTGTGTTGTTCTACTTTGGTGCGCAATTTCGGGATGGGAGTCAGGGCGCATGTACAAATAAAGCGAGACTGGTTCATATGGATGGAGGATGACATGAAGGACTAAAACTGGTTGGTTCGTTCCTGGACAGAAAAACATCAGGTAGCAACAACATTGCTCGGAGCAATAATCTAATCCTCACATATGTGTGAGAGAGAGAGAACCTCCAAAAACTGAGTCAGGCGCTGGTCTGGTACACTCTCCAATTCCAACAACTGACTATCAGTCCGTTGAAAAACTATCTTCTACATTCTACAGTCACTCCTCCGTCCATGCATCACAATGTGTAGGAACACCAAAGAACAACTTTATGGCTTCACTACAACAGTATACATACATGTTCCGTTTTGGTTTGCTCTTGGATTTTGGAAACACACACACAGGAGAACTTGCCCGTTTTTTCCCCTCGGAATAAAGCCGCTTGCTTTTGCTGGTACTGGTACTGGTGTTGGTTGGATCCCCACGACTGGATTGTTATATTGTGAAAGCATGCCTTCCCGGCCCAGTATATAAGTATATACCTCTACATTTTACCCACCCAACCGGCGTTTACGTATGCATGCCATTACGTAGACAGGACACGTACGTAGAGAGTTGTAGAGATGTGCTTCCCTGGCCTGGTATGTATGTAGTACGTGTAATGAAAGTACCTACCTACCTACCTACGTTCAAGTTGAAACTGTAAGGATGTTGTTTAGACTCTCAGCTGTGAGCGCCGAAATAATGCCGGCAATGCAATGCACTGGGAATTCATGGAGCAGAACAATGCCCTCCGTACCTACCTACTGATACTGATATTCAGTCCTCACGTATGTACCTCCTTCGTCCTCGTCCATGTATTTTAGCCCTGCAACTCGTCCACATTATTTCCTTCAACTCCTTTAACTCTGACTCTGAACTAAAGACCAGTAAAACTTTGACAGAATGTTAAAACAAGGAGGCTAAAACTCTCTCCATTAATTCCGTAGTCTTCCCATTGTTTTGACACATTATTTCAAACTGGAAGCCGAAGCCGAAGACGAAGTCGAAGCACACCAAGTGTACAGCACACAGAGAGAACACCGGCTGGCGCCATTCCATTTTCTCTCTCTCTCACTCTTGTACTAATTTAACTGCAGAGACAGCAACATCATGCTCATCGTGTCACATATCAGGATCATAATATAGAAGTGTTCAACACAACCAAGAACAACATCGTTAGTCGCTATATATATACTATACTATCCTATATTGTAGCTCTCTATAGTTTTCTAGCATTTTCAAAAAAATGTTCCCTGCTAATAAAGTTTATTACCCGGAATTTCAACTCGTACTCTACTGTTTTCCTTTCTGCTCTCACTTTGACTACTGTAGGACTTGGACGAACGACTTTGTTTGTGTTTGTACGTGATCATAGGAGTTAAGTGTTGATTATTATTACGGTTAGAGAATTAAGTGTCTCTCTTCTATTATTTTTGCAACTCTAGACCTATTTCGTTTTAGATATGTGTCTATATGGTTGGAGTGAGTGAGTGAGTGAGTGAGTGTACATATTGCAAGTTGTTATTTCTTCAGATTGTGAGGGAGGGAGGGAATTGTAACGTTATGGCGGCGGTTTTCCATTTTCCATAAGGCTTATAGATAGCCAGACCAAAGGTGTTGTACCTCCTGACCCCGCACATAGTTCACAGTATAGTTTTGATTTGATTTCATTGTTCATGGTATATGGTTTCATGGTTTGGCTCTGCTTGGATGGATGGCCTGCCTGCCTGCCTGCCTGGAGGGAGCAGCTAAAATTAGTCTCACTATAATAGAGTCAGCAAAAGAAATATATACTTTATATTTAAAGGGAATTTTAATGAGGATCATACACGTCCTCGACTTTATCTTTATTTAGTATGCACTTTTGTCACATGAAGCTATGGAATCTTGCTTAGAAAATAAACACAAGAAACAACAAGAACGACTTCTTATCGTTAGTTTGATTTTGATGTGATGTGCATTAGTGAGTGAGTCAGTAGTGAGTCGGATTGGATATGTCATTGAGCTTGTGAAACTTTTAAATTTTACAACAGTAAATAATGGTAAAAGAAAAGTGCATATTATAGTATGTAGAGATATTTCAAGATATTTCGTCTAGCCTATTTAAATATGCAGTTTAGTATATTAGTATAGTTGTTTGGTCGGTCGGTCTCGGTCTCGGCATCGGTATGGGTCTCTTTGTTGGTTGAGAAATCCTCTATATTGTAGTATGTACAATTGTAATTTTTAAAATACCTTTCATGAGTAACTTTTAATAGGATTGTCCTTGTTTCACTACTGTTTTTATTGACATCAATTGAGTGTGTGTGTTGCTTCGTAGGGAACGACTTTGCAAAATACATGAGTTATATATTATGTACCTACCTACTTACACTTGCAGATAATTATATGTCGTCTACAATCAACATTCAGGGCATAACTTATGCAGTAAATATTGGTTTGGTTGTTGGTTTATAGTTTTTTTATAGCCGAGATAGTCAAGACAGGATTTGATTTGGTTTGGTTTGGACCGATTCTCTCTATTGACTCTGACTCTGCCATTGGATGTCATAGGACAGACATTTAAGTTTAGTATGTAGTTAAAAATATATTGTTACTTTGTATGCGTGTTTTTCAGTGGATGGCTTTTGAAGGAAAGGAAAAATGTGGAAAGGAAGGGAAGGGAGTTTATTTGAAAATGATACATGCAAATATATTATTGACGACGACGACAGTGGACAGTTATGAGTTGTCTGGTTCTGGTTCTGGTTGGAAGTTGGCAGTGTGGAAGAGACGTTATGGGAAGGAAGGCAGTTTGGAGTTTTTGAGGATTTGATCACTCATCAGATGAGGATAGGTGTGTAATTAGAAGAATAGGAAGATGCGAATAGATTAACAGGTTTTATGTGACTATAGAATACAAGAAAATGAAATATTTATTATTCCTGGCGCTTCTTCGCACCGTGTGGAAGAGCTTCTTGTTCTTGTGACAAGTAAAGTGAGCAATGTACCTACCTGCTTGCCAGCAACCAAAGTCGACATGTAATAATAATAATAATATGAAAGTAGGTAGCTTCATATATATAGTTTAACTTCAGTAATCTTATCGCTATCACTCGGACTACGGCGACGACGACGACGACTCTATGAGAATTGAGTGAAGTACTCAAGTGAATAAGGTGTAAAGTAAAATACTGTAAAATAAATAAAACTTTTGGAAAGTGTGCGTGGAGAGGAATGAAGTTGAGGGGATAGGACCTATGGTAAGGAGGTGGAGGTACATATTCTAGTACATAGTTGTTGGAGTTGTTGATACGAGCTGTAAGTGCGTAGTAGTTTAGTTGTGTAAGTCCTGATTGTATTTAGTCGAACTATGATTATATTAAATGGGTTTGTGACTCTTGGAGGGAGATAGTTGAGAGTGGTGGTGGTGGTATGGCATGGCTACAATCTTAATCTGTGAGTGCATATATAAAGTTGTTGTTGTTCTGTTTTGACTCAGAGTGTAGGTAGGTAGGTAGGTACGTCTCTCTTGATTTGCATTACTAGTAGGAGATACATTGCTAAAATGCTCTCGAGATCTCGGTCTGTGCAGTCTGCAGTTATGCTATGGTGAATGGTAGTGCAGTTCTGCTGCTGTTTTATCTCCTCGTAGTAAAAGGGTAAAGACTTGTGTTGGAGGAGTATATAGTAGTATATGTAGGTAATGTTAATGTTTCTCATATGTTATCTCTCGTCCGTGTGTGAGCATGACTGCGAATTTAAAAGTTGCAAAAAGAGCTGTCTCACTTGAGTCCACGCCGATGGCCATAAAATGTTCAGCAGGGCAAAACCCAATGGTAAAATTATTATGTGCCGTGTGGTTTCCACTTGGTGAAATTTCCATCTTTTCTTCTTCTTCGTCTTCTTCTTCACACACAACTTGGCTTCCTTCGTTCTTGTTACAGGGTATAGCCGGCTGTGTGTATCTCTTCTTGTTCTTCTAAAATAACGGGACATTCTTGCTTTTAGCAAAAGTAAACTACGCAGGCAAGGCAGGACGACGACAGATAGGCCATGAAACATTCACCGACATTTCACAATCCACAATAATATTTTTGCACACACTGCCTACGCTCCATACGACGAGGCTGGGAGTAGTGTACAGTATGGTAGCGGAGTGGGCTACTACAAAATACATACACAATTACGTATGATATTGTGAGCCATGCCATGTGTACGCATTACAATTGCACACAGTTTGTAGCAGACTCTCAGAGACTATCTATGGCTGCTGAGTACAGACAGATATTATGATTGCGTTTTAAATTCTTAATATCAAAAGTACAGTTTACACCTGGCTACGGAACACGAATTTATTCCATCTCTCTCTCTCCTACCTTGTAGTTAGTCAAATAAGCAAATTATCATTCCGTATACGCACCGGCTCTCTCTAATTGTTAGACGTGAACAAACTTTATACATTTACTTGATTTTAATTTCTTTTCTATATTATTATTGTTATTATTACAGGTATATATCTATGATCATTATTTATGGTGGACCGGCGGCTCCGGATGGGGTGGTGTTTGGTGGAGGTGGTGGTGGTAGTTGGCTGGTTGGTCATCTGATTAGCTTACTTATCTCCCCAATAATTCAATAATCATATATATTATTTGATTGTTGTTAGAGTCTTTATACTCTCTGAGTACACGCACACAGCTGCACTGCGATGTGACTGACTGTAAATGTATATTATAGCGTATGTAAAGCCCAGAGCAGGAATCAGGAACGGCATCTTCTCTTTTTATTCGTCTTCATCCTCCGGCCATATTTAATGGTCATGTGGACAAGTGGGTAGCCCCCATCAAAGGTTTCATCACGACACTCCCCAATCAACCACAATCCCTCTTTCCTTATATCAAATTCTGTATTATGTACATGAGACCAAGGTTTTGATCCTACTTGTTTTCACGGACTATATGTATATTATATACATACATTCAATACTCATGGAGCTTTACGCTATGTACCTACCTTGTACGAAATGCTACAATAAATAGAGAAGTTTTTGAATGGTGAAGGTTTTAACTTGGGGCGCACACGGGCACACACACAGTAGTTGGTAATGTTAAGGCATTATTATATTATTGATTTTAAAGTGTGTATAATAACCATAACCTTCAGTGTCTATATATGTATAGATATGCTCAGTTTAAATTTAAAATTGTTTACACAATGACTTGACAATAATAATATAATATGAACAGACAGTCGAAAATTTTTTTAATTTTGTTTTGTCTCATTGAATTATAATGTTGGAAAACGTCATCATGTTTTAGTGCGAATTCATTACAGAATTATGGGGAATGACAACAAAAGAGAGTCATTATTATTATCGTTGGAAATGCCTTGAACTTGCACTAAATATAATTTTATGACTGCCTCCGTCAGATATATTGACGTTGCAGGGCAGGACTCCGACACACGTCCACATTTACTTTTCACACAGTAATCATAATCTAGTCTAATAATATGTGTGCAGCAGTATCCTCTCCTTGTTGTCTTCTTGTAGTAGTTAATTATTATTACGAGTGTTTTGTGTTTTACAAGACAAGGAGGTACTTACTCTTTCTGTCTTACATTGAAGAAACTTGTAATAGTAATAATAATAATATATGTCTGTACTTACTTACGATGGCGATTAGTATGCATCGGGTCGTTTGAGTTGTGTCTATATAATATGCATTAATATAGTTACTACACATGAATACCGGTAGTGGTGTGAGTGCGGGAGCGACTACTGCGCATTTTCTTGAGCTTCAAAATATTATTATGCTATTGTTGAAGGAAGACTCTGTCTGCCTCACTTTAATAATGTCGCTTATGATAATGATTAATGTAGTCGTACAGACTCCTGTCCCTAACTTGGGTGTAATGTTCAGGTAATGATAGGGTGGACGTGTTAACGTGTTTTTACAGTAGAAAAAGAAACGTCCATGTAAGACCGGTTTAAAAGGGTTATTGGATGAATTAGTCATTGTTAAATTACTCTATATTATAATAATATTATAAAAAAAAAAGTATTGCTAGATAGTTGATGATGAATTTTTTGAGTATTCTTTACGACTCTCTGTTCGGATATAGGTAGGTAGGTGTATATGCATAATCATCAGACCAGGAAGTTTGATTGTGTGAAACAAAAGGGAAGGATAAAATAAAATAGAAAAGCATGAGGTGATCATATTGTATGATTAGAGGGCTAATATATATTGAGGATTGAGATAAGCAAAGCAGAACGGAGTGTGTGGAGAAGCAAGTTTGTCCTGACGGATTTTTTCTTGTTTTCCGTTTAGATTCCGTTTGATGTGACGAAGAAACTGGATGAGGTCCGCCTGCTAGAGTCCCGGAAATCCGCTCGCCTCCAGGAACAGGACTTTGACTTTGCTCGACTTGCCGATGTAGCAGACCGGAAACGTAGCCAGCAAACTGCCTCCATTGATGTTCCCAGGAATACCAACATGTAAGTCATCATCATCATTTATTGAGTTTTTTTGCTTTTCTAAAATATTTCAGTGGTCTCTCAGTCAGAACCGAAATTTAACTCCCTCTTCTTCCCTCTTATGCTCTGCATCTCTTTCGAAATTCGAACTTTATTGTCTCTGGATTTGGTCTTGGTGTAATTAGTATAGCATCAGATACACACGTCTTCTTCAATAATTTGAACAGAGTTGAAGGGCTCTCCCATTTGTCTAATACATCCCCGTTCAGCTGACACTAATGTGTGCGGATATGTGGAGGTTAACCTGTATGAGAGTTTGAATTAGTTGATGGCTCAAAGTAATAATTTAATATTATTATTTGTCTTGTGAAAAATTTGAGGTGGCATTATTACTCCTGACAGTCAGTTTTGACAGGGGTAGTCGATCATATTTTAATTGAGAAGCTAGTGTGAAATTTTTGGTTGAATGCCGAACTTCATCTATGTACTGTTAGTTGAGCAGTTAGTTTTGAAATGTGTGGTGTTTTTTTTTAATAGTATTATAGTTGCGTTTAGATAAATCGTCTCTTGTGGGATTTTTGGGCTATCGGCCTTCAGCTCAAACAGACCACAGTAGTAAGCAGCTGAAAGCGGCTTGTAACCGTATAAATCCCCGTGCGCTGCATTCTCAAGCTCTACATTTCTTGATGTAGATAATAATGTATTCTTCCTGTATGTAGGTACATGTATTATAATATTATTATTAAGGCTGGGCTAGCCGAATCTATCCCACTTTCCCTCCATCATTTCTCCCCCGTCATTTATTTTCTCCCCGAGCCATTTCTCCTTCGTCCCGTTTCTTCCCCTATCCACTTCTCCTCTGTACTGTTTCTACTCAGACTCAGCCCCACTTCGCCCTTCTGTCCCGTTCCTTCTCAATTTATTTCTCCTCTAAAATCCTTCATTTCAGTTTCGAATTATATTTACTAATTTATGAAAAATATGTGAGTCTCTCGTTTTGCGTATCGTGTTCTGCATAATATATTCAGTTTAACCAAAATCCCATGAGTATCTATCTGCCTTCTTATTTTTTTTCAATCCAACGCAAATTAATTAATGTGCATAACAATTTTAACTGACAAGATGATACTATTCATGTCCTAAATTAGTTGAGTCAAAAATGCGTAATTCGAAACTGAAACGGAGGGGAACTTGAGAGGAGAAATAAATTATTGAGAAGAAGTGGGACGAGCAAAAACAGTACAGCTGAGAAGTAGGTAGGAGAAAAATGGGACGGGGGAGAATTGCTGGAGGAGAAGGCTAAGCGGGACGGATGCCGGCACCGGCACCGGCGAGCCCAAGTGCGATTTGGCGTTGGAGTTGGAAGTGGCTGAGTTGCTCGTCTTGGGATGTTGGGATGTGCGTGTGTAAAGTAGTGAAATAACATTATTATTATATCTGTAAAAGACTTGTATGATTGTGCTGATATATGTGTCTGCCTCAAGTAGGTTGTTGGTTGTTGTCAGTTGTAACAGAAGACAGAAACTTGTCCATCAACTTCTTCTTCTGATTGAGGTTCACTTTTGATCATCTTCCTTTTTTGCTTCACCATTAACACTGAATGGATTCCACGTACACAGACAATATTATTATAGACAGGGTAAGTTATGTGGACGAGACTAGGAGATAGTTTCTTCAAGTCTATATACCCTGTGTGTGTGTATATGTATGTGTATGTGTGAAGTGAGTATGTGTGTGTGAACTTTTAGTAGGTACTAACGTGTGCTAGCGTGTACTAGGTAGTGTTGTATTTAAAAGTAGTCTGAGAGTAAGTACACATTGGCTTTGGCTTTGGTTTTGGTTTTGTGTGTGAGGAGTATTATTGAACTGAGAGCGAGTGCGATGGCCTAGTAATTATTATCTCGTCTTGAACTCAACTATATATTATGATGAGCGAGAGTCTGTCAGCCGGCAAAATTCACTCCATTTTTATTCCTTCAATGGATTAAATTGCGTTTTCAATTGCCACAGCGCTATGTGTATAATACTCTATCCTTTTATTTCTATTCTTGTCATAATTACTATATTTAAGCTTATGGGTAATTTTTATGGCTTTCCTTAAAATACAGCAGCAGTGCAGTGCTGTGCAGCGCAGTGGTTAGAACATCATGATCCGAGTATCAATCATTCTAAATACAATTCAAGCGTTATCAGTAATGAATACTTTAACACTATATAGAGTAATACAAAAATCGTGGCTCATGAATATATTAGGCAATGTTCCCTCTCGTCGTTCCACACGTATTATCTAATTATATATAAAGAGCTTTTTAGCTTTTCCTCACTTTATTATCATTTGTAAGTATATGGAGTGTATATGGAGACTGTGTTAGAATAATGTTGACGTTAATTTATGAAACATGAAAATGCATTGAGTAACTAATTATCTGGATTTGGGGTGACGTTGATAATAGAATAATATCGAATAGAAGTAATAGTAGAGAGAGAGAGAGAGATGGAAAATGGCAGACACTGCGTACTATAACCTGAATCCATGAGAAATGAATGCTATTGATATTAAAGTAGATCATCTTTCTCTTTTGTTTTCTGATGAAAAATCCCCCGTCTTGTCAAGAAGACCTGCTGTATGTATATTATTATACATAGTAATTTTTACTAGATTTGTTTTTGTGCCCTTGGTTCGTTCTTTTTGGTTCGGTCGTGTGCGTTACTGTACTGTAGTACGGACTGATGCGGATGGCGGATGACTCTGCTCTTGTGTTGTTGTCTGATTCTGTTACTTGTGTTCCAAATACTCAACTTGCGAGCAGTGAAACCATCAAACCATATGTGTGTACAATGTACCGTCATGTAATTACATACGTCTAGGTGGCGGAAAGGATCTTCCGTGTGGATCAACTTTGCTTTTGCCTCAAAAAAAAATGCCGTGCGGCTTTTTCTACATATATGTATATAAATGTAAAAAGCTAACACACATTTAACATGAAAACATGAGAGCTTCTCCCTCTGTATCTGTATGCATTCGCTATAGTATATTATGGCTTCGGCTCAAATTCCTGTAAAAAAATACGGTGTCAATAATATAATTACGTAGTAGGAACGAGTTGGAACAAGTGCTCAGCCGGTCTTTGTGTATTAGTGAAATTAGTTTTAGTTTTAGTTTGTGTTGTTTTTTTTGGGAGTGAAATATTTTTGGTTTGACGCAGTCCATGTTCATTTGCCTAGCGAAAAATACAAGGAGGTGTGTGGACAAATATGTAAAAGTTGTTTACAATTTAAATCTCTCGACTGCGTTCATTTCAAGGACATATAATATAGTACATAGTATTTATTTAAAGATAGTGCGTAATCATATGGGACTCTCGCTCTATTATCTCTGCTTTGGAGTGACGTCAGTCCTTCGAAGTACTTGAATAGCTCTCTAAAATTCAGAGCAATAAACATGGTGATGATGATGATGATGATGTGTGGCTGTTCATTGTCTTGTTTGTTGCCTTCCTAATATTACACACAAAAAAAACCACGCGGTACTATGTAGGAGCTGGCTCCGCAACTAAAATGTCATTAGTCATAGATTATTTACTATCTTCTTGTGGGGAGTTATTATCTCGAATCTAAAACTGATTGTGAGGAGCAGAGCTTCAAGTGACGTTGATGATGATACGATTAAGGTTTTTTGATTCTTATATAGTATATATAGTAGAGTTAGTTTTTTTTATTGAGCCGTTTGCCGTTTTTCAATCCCATGTTCAGTTCCATGCATTGGTACGTGCCGCGTGCTTTTAGCTTTTAACTTCATCAAGGATTTAGTTTACCGGAATGCCGGTCAATGAATGCGAATACTGACTTTGAAAACTGGGTGATCCTCCTCCCGAAAATACTGTCATTTCTTTCTAGTTTTCACTTTTTTTTTT
>JAQFZE010002881.1:0-13642 GCA_034695245.1 Dicyrtomina saundersi | reverse complement strand
TGATCGGCACACTTTAGAAGAAAGTTTGAAATATCGTACTTGTGTAGTAAATCAAAATTGTCACTTTTCAATTAGATTGTTTCTTTTATGCACTGTCTTTTCACCGTCTTTATCATTCATTTGCTTTATCATTAAAATATCAATTATAATTTGCGCACGGAGAGATGTGTAGATAACAAGATTTTGCTCTAACAATTTCACTGCAGGATCATTTACATGTTCAAAAGTAGATTCAATATCAATCAAATTCAAATTTTCAGGTACAGTATATATGTAGTGTACTATAGTTGATAAATAGGAACGATTATATTCTTTGAAAAACGACAAATCAATGTCATGGTTGTGATTGACGTGACACATTATTTATAAATTCCAATATTATGATTATTTAGGGTCGTTTTTAAAATTTGCGAAAATGACCCAAAGTTAAGTACTAATTTTTTTCTATAATCTAATGATCTAAAAATGCAGTTGACAAAAAACTATTGAATTTGAGCAGCAGTATTGGCGCTGAGAATTTTTTGAATCTATAATATAACATGGGGTAAACGGAGAATCACACCTACTTCAACGTACCAGCCGGATGTCAGTTTTCGTTCAAATTCCAAAAAGTAGTACTTGTTACGTAGAGAAAAAAGCACACTTTCTGGAAATGTTACGGAAATTTTTTTAAAACAAAAATTACGGTTGTGACGAATTTCCAAAATCTGAGATATTGTAATCATTTCTAGGCAGCGCTGCACATAAGGAATATTTCAATGCATAACAAGAGAGGGGTATGTTGTGAGAAAATACAAAATGTGTAATAAAACTGTTCCAACTTTCTGTAGCAAGTACTAAAACATAGATGAGCTTCTATAAAAATATTAGAAACAATCAAAAATAACTTTTGCGCGCCAAAGATTTTGAATTTAAAATTGTAAATGTTTAAATATAAATTTTGGAAAAATTTATAATATATATAATAAACAAAAATACCATAGTTTTTAAAATTCAAAATTTTTCAAAACGTAAAATTTACATTTTAGATAATGTTTTGGAGATCACAAAACTTCAAATGTTTTTAAAATCGGACAGAAATTGTAGGAGCTGCAGATCAGCAAAGATTTAAAAAAAAATAAAAACATAATTTTTTTAAAAAATGCGGTCTTTTGAAAACTTGCGCGTGACATATTTTGAAAAATTTGACCTTCGTTCGCATATGGGGGTGAAAGCTCAGTTAATTCTGAGTATACTAAAACACCTAATATGCTGAATGCTGGTATCCTCTTTTCACAACGACAAATAGATGTTTCGTGTTTCCAACCACTTTAACTATTCAAACATAAACATTTTTGGCACGCAAAAGTTGTTTTCAATTGTTCCTAATATTATCATTGAGGCTCATCTATGTTTAGTACTTGCTACAAAAAGTTGGAACAGTTTTAGTACACTTTCTGTATTTTCTCACAACATACTCCACTCTCGTTATGCATTGAAATATTCCCTATGTGCAGTGCTGCCTAGAAATGATTAGAATATCTCAGATTTTGGAAATCCGTCACAACCGTAATTTTTGTTTTAAAACAATTTCCGTAACAGTTCCAGAAAGAGTGCTTTTTTCTCTACGTAACAAGTACTACTTTTTGGAATTTGAACGAAAACTGACATCCGGCTGGTACGTTGAAGTAGGTGTGATTCTCCGTTTACCCCATGTTATATTATAGATTCAAAAAATTCTCAGCGCCAATACTGCTGCTCAAATTCAATAGTTTTTTGTCAACTGCATTTTTAGATCATTAGATCATAGAAAAAAATTAGTACTTATTTTTGGGTCATTTTTGCAAATTTTAAAAACGACCCTAAATAATCATAATATTGGAATTTATAATTAATGTGCGCGACCCCTAAATTGTCTGGGGAATAAACAATTATGCTCGTTTTTGTCAGCTGTATACCTTGCAGTGTTCGCAAAAATGTACACGTTCAATGTGTGCATCATATCCTACGTGACGTCGACATTTGAAGGGACATCCGCATATTATACAATTAAAATATGAACATTGTGGATTAGAATAAATCACTTGCGGCTGGGAAAGGGCATACAAATCTCCATTTTCATCCATTTTTCTTTCGTTTTTTATTCCACAGGTAAATTGTTAGAGTTGTTTTTTCAATCACGCCAACGTTGCTTGAAAATCTTATAAAGCTTCAATAGGAACAGTACGACTAGTAGTCCAAACAATAAACAAGAAAAAGATCATTTGGACTCTGCTGATTTTCATCTGCTGATTTTTGTTTCTATAGGTCTTAGAGCAGAAATTGAACTGCGTCTGCAATTGAGGTTGTCAGTTGATGACTATCTAGTTGAAGTGGAGAATCTTTCATCAAGTGTTGTCGTATTTGGTCGTACTGCTTTGCAAACGCAGCATGTTTTGAATCAAGTACGGTATCATCTGCACTACTGTCACTGCGAATACTCACAGCACAGAGTAATATCAAAAACACCCACTGTATTGCCATGTTAACACATCAAATGTTGCAAGAACAATAGTTATTTTGTAGTCTTCCCTCTTTGTATATAGGGGTTTTCTTTAGTTGCTTGCTTGCGTGGTTTATTTTTCAACGAAGTTTCAAATTGAAACCATAGAGTATTTTCAATCTTGGGTTTTTAACGATGCTCCTTATTTTTGTGTAAAGTTGATGGTGTTTTGACTATAGTAGAGTTTTCTCGAATAGATGGATTGGGTTTTATCGCAGCGGTATTATTTTGAATAGTGGGAGTGGTTATTATTTCAATAGTATTTTCACGGATAGAGGGATTGTTTTCTTGAAAAGTAGGATTGGATTCTATTAAATCTAGCTCTGAAACTATTGTTGCATTTACAGTTTTTGTTTGAACAGGAGTTGATGCTGAGTCAACACTAGTCTTACAATTTAATATGTATATATCCATCAATTTAGCGTACAGTTCTGGTTCTATACATTTTAGGATCTTGGCCATTATACGTACGTGTGTCTAAATAGAGTGAAAAACACTAGCGATTGACAATCTAACTATCGGTATGTTGTTTAGCAAACTTTCTTTTTGGTTTATTCCTATTTAGTTTAGATACAAATTTCTTTACTGGCTCGTTAGTTTCTGTGTTGTTGCAAAATATATCTAGATTTTGCATGCATTCAACAATAGAACGCAGTTGATTTTTAGTAGCATTAGCTATTAAAGATCTTATAGGTTTTTGAATTGCAATTTTATATAAAAATTCAGATTTGTCCTCTAGTCGAGTGCTCATACTTGAGTGCTTATATCCATCATATATAAATCGAAACTCCAAAGGATTATAGCCTTTCTTTGTGCTTATCAAAGAATAACACTGTATACAGTCTGTTGAAGACTTGAGAAACATCTGTAGGGGGTAAATCTATTAAATTGAGCTCAGATCTTAATGATTTCTGAGATTGATCATAAATAGTAGGTTTAGATTCGAAAACATTATTAATATCCATGTTGTAGCAGCAGTATACTTTTGACGATATATCTCGTTTGGACACCAATTCTACTCTGAGTGTAAGTTTATTATGTTACTAGTATATAAATACTAATGGATAGGTAGATAGTAGCACGTTTACTTCCTTTTAACACATTACCGTTTCTTAGCAGCAACTGTCTTCCGTTTTTACCCCTACAAGGTTCTTTTTTACACTTTTCTTCTTCTTTTTTCCTCCAAGTGTTTTGCTTTTTGCTGACAATCCCAAGGGTTTTTTTGCTTTACGTTTTTTCTACCTGCATTTGATTTCTATTCTTGGATATACTTTGACGTCTCCTTGGTTTAATACTAGCAGTTGTTTCCAGAGGAACAGCAGAGAGAGGAATCAAATATGAAGGCTCTTAAGCTTATACAACAGAGCTTCCATTAAATAAATTACCTCCGCCTGTTTGACTATACGTGGAATCCTCCAAACAACAGTTTTTATCGTCACAAGTATTTTGTCTCATTTTAAAAACGTGATTTAAAATGCAATTTTATTTAAGTTTCACTGTCGTCTCCAAATTTAAGTTCTTTTTCAAACTTGTCCACAAGGTTAATGTGTATTTGCCGGATGTGTTGTCGGGTAAAAAAGTAAATAACTGGCTGGTAAGTTAAATTTGATTCGCTTATATTGCTTGTTAAAGTTAAATCAGTGTTTTGTAAAATTGGAAGTATCATGTGGTTGCAACTCTGATTTTCAACAATGTTACTTAAAATTAATAGTCGTTTGGATGGAGATGTACTATCATCATCATGTTCTCCTATTTCCTCTTCTTCTATCTCCTTCGATTTTTTTTCACTTAAACATGTTTAGCTACTTTTATCGAGTATCATAGTAAAAAGTTTGCTCCTTTGGAATTCCTAACAACTCATTAACTGCCGGAGGCAGTGTGACTGTCATGTCTTGCCTGAGGTTTTCAAAAAATAAACCTCCATTTTGTACTACAAATTTAATAATCAAATTATTAAATATACGAGCCTCAATAGTGTTGTTTATATCTTCTAACATGTCATCAATTTGCAATGAGTGAGGTTCACTCATCACAGCGTAATATTTGTCAAAAATTGCAAAGCGGAAATCTAGCTTTTCATGATCCAAGATTTCACTAAACTTTAGTGTGTTGAATTCAAATGCAGATTTGTATGTACCCATTGGAAATGTGTCATTGGTAAATCCTAATCATTTTAATAACTTTGTCGAAAAAATAAAGAAACTGAAACTCGAACTGGTATCGTCGTCAATAATAAACACTGCTTTGTTATCACTTCCTATTGTTATTTCAAATTTTAGAAAATACAACTTCATTTTTTCGTTGAGTCTTTCAAAGTATTTGCGTGGGTCTGCGTCACCTTGGCTTTATTATTTTTGAAACGGAATTACTTTGAAAAGATTGCGTAATCGTAATTAAATTTTGATGATCAACATATGTTTCCATGCATATAGTATATTCTCCCTTTTGCTATTTTGTCTAACAAATCTTGTCTTGTTCGACTTAAAGCTGGATATGTACAATACGAAAAATGATTTCTATTAAAACCCAATAGAATTGCTAGCTCGTCTGGAATTATTACAAAAGGTACATTTTTGATGACGGCATGTACAGCTGTTATAAAAACGGCATTTTCATTTATTTTGTATTCGGCAAATGCAAAAAGAATCATCTGGGTTTTCAATTGCTTATTTAAACTGGTAAGAAAACAACTCATATTTTCTTTAATTTTAACTACTTTTGCAATTTTTGTAACTGGCGGCTTCAAGTTGGGAAACAAGGGACCAGCTTGTTCAGACCAAACTTCTCGAACGTTTCTGTTTAATTTGGGCTTTGTAGCAGTATATTTCAAACTGACCACGCCTACATCGTACATATTGTGCGGAAACTGTAGCTCATTTGGCAACACTGAAATGAAATTGGTAGCTGTATTTGCTGCATTTGTGTTGTTGTTGCTGTTTAATGTGCAGCACACGCTTGGCAGTGCCACATTCTCCAGTCTTGATAACATAATTCTACTTTATTTAATTCAGCTGAGTAAAATCCTCCAGTGAGCTCAATATTATCAATTTATACGTCATTTTTCATAAGTATGCATTTGCAATTTAAGTAGTATTTACTTACCTTCACCATGTAGATCAGATAGCAAGTATATGAGCGGTATTGTATCTTGAATCTTTTGAACCACGAACATACCCGAGAAAAGCTTTCCGTGTATCTTAATCAATACACTTTATTAAACTGAATGAAAAAAATTATATAAATTACCTTTATATACAATTTCTACTGTACCTTTCTCGAAAAGTAACTTTGTTTCTGATATCCTCACTTTGTCCCCAGTTTTAAAAACTGGCAGTGGTTTTTTTGCATCTTTCGCTTTCAAATGATTCTTAAACATTGTTTGCCATGTATCAAATTCATTCTGTTTCGTTACATCATTTGGTTGGGTTTTTATTGATGAATGATATGTGTTGTTATATGTTTTTACAAAGTCTTGAATCACATTGTCAATCTTATACGTATCTTTGTGAGTCATGTATCTCTGAAGTTTTGAAAATAAGGTTCTTATTAACCTTTCTGAGAACATACTTTTTCCTTTAGAGTGAATATGATAATTATTCATATTATTCTTCTTTAAAAACAAACTAAACACTCTATTTTTGTATTCCTTTTCTTGATCAGTGAATAACATGACTGGTTTTGTCTTTGCTTCTCGAAAAATCGATTCAAATGCGGAAATGATCGATTTGAAGCTTTTATCTTTAAGCATTCTAACGTATGCCTTTTTACTGAACGCGTCAACAACTATTAACACGTAATAATTACAATTATTACATTCTGCTATATTAGTTATTTGTTTTAAATCAGAGCTCCAAATCTCATTAATAAAATTAAACAACACCCTTCTTCTCGAAAACTTGTTTCTTACACCCTTGTGTAAAGAATACGCTTCAATTTTACGTATCTCTTTAATTGCCTCTTTTCTATTTTTCCAAGTTTTCCGGTTTTTAAAAAACGAATTTTTCCGCGACAAACTCCCACTCAGTCTTTGATTTAAATACGAACGACGCACAGACTTTGCCATCTTGAATCATTATTTAAAACTAAAGCAAATCTTACTTAATACATATTATATAATCTTTTTTATGCTTCCAATAGCATTAACTACTGAAAACATCTATGTAAATTTCAATCTACAATTCATCTTTTCAATATCAGTTGTATGTACACACTGATAATTTCCAATTTGATCAACATACTCTTTAGCTTTATACCATACCCAAACACACTTAAGCTTTATATTATACCAATTTATCCGTTACGTTTGTAAGCTTTTTATACTACACAGATTCTAGTTTTTACTCTCAACATTGGTATTTAATCTCAATTTACATACGCGTGCAAAATAAGCAAAACCCTCGTAAGCTTTTTTTACTATACAGATTCGAATTTTTACTCCTGACATAGGTATTCGCATTTCCGTACAAAATAAGCAATACACTCGTAAGCTTGCAGATTCGCATTTTTACCCCCCATATTCAAAATATTGCTACCCGGATTGAGGTTTTTGCCCCTGACATTCGAATTTTTGCCCCCCATATTCAAAATAGGTATGTACATTACATAATGTCGGATATTATTCTGTATTACCAATATATTACAGTACTAGAACTAACATTAAGTACTATATCTACTTAAGTACATAATTTACCGGAATTTTCAAATGATATATCATGCGGTAACATTGGTCAACTTTGGCAAAAATTTATTTACGTTGTTTAATTGCATTTAAAAAATATTCCTAATCTGAGCTTGCACTGCATGTTAATTAGATATGCCTAGCTATTTCCGTTTGAACGGGATATTTTCATTTAGTAACCGGTTGAAATTTTGATTTTAAGATTTGGCAGGAAATTGTTTTAAAATGTACTTTTTATAAGGAAGGTAAATAAAATTTTTTCGGCTGCGGGCTTTGTCCCTTGTTTAAACTAATTATTATTAATACTTAATTCTGAATAAGTTATTTTAAATAATGGTGACGATTGCATACAATTAATAATGGTAATACACGTAAACTACAACTAACATTAAAACTGAAAAAGATAGTGTAAGACATTCATAAGTATTACATGCAGCATGGAACAAAGTCCCAAATATCCATTTTTAGTCTTATTAGCAATTGCTGCAGTAATAAAGTAGGAAAGATTATTTTACTAGCAAGTCTTATTTTGTTTAAAACTTACGTAAGTTAACTCCAGGTTATAATAAAAAAAAGTTTTGGTCATATCTTTGCGCGATGTGTAGTTTCTTTTTTTGTACATGGGTAGGAAAAGTCCTAGGTTTGGTTGTGGGTAGCGAAAGTCCGTGTAGAAAGCATATGGGTAGGAAAAGTCTAGGTAGGAAAAGTCCGTGTAGAAAGCATATGGGTAGGAAAAGTCAAGGTAAGAAAAGTCCGTGTAGAAAGCATATGGGTTGGAAAAGTCCAGGTAGGAAAAGTTCGTGTAGAAAGCATATGGGTAGGAAAAGTCCAGGTAGGAAAATTCCGAGTAGGAAAAATCCTACAACCTTGTAAAAGCCACGCAACTGAGAATTAAATGTTGTTATTAATAACTTGGATTTCAGAAAATTGCCCAAAATTGACATTGTTCTGAGAAAGGAAGTTGAAGCGACTGTTTTGAAATGGAGTTACCAGATTTCAGAAATATTACGTCAAGATTCTGGTATACTATTCGACGGGGGACGTCATCCAATCCCATCCGCTGAGCTTCAATTTTGGGAATCCCGTGTAGAGGATTTTCAATACATTCTTAATCAGATGGAAGATTCCCGTGCTACGATAGTCGCAAAAATTCTTGAGGAAACGCAGTCAAATTACTGGACAAGTTTTAAATCCATGGTTTTTAATGCAAAGTCCGCCTTGTCCGAGTCGGAAAGTATTTTAAAATTCTTCAAACCCCTTCGGCGTCATTTGGATCTTCTGATTGCATCAAATTTTGACGGGGAGATTAATGACGTCCTTCGTCCCATGATGCACTGTGTATGTCTTATGTGGGTTTACTCTCCTCACTATCGCCAATCAGCTCGTATCATCGTTCTGCTCAAGGAAATTTGCAATCTTATAATTGACCAAGCAAGGTCATTCTTAGGTGGGAGTTTAATTTTCCAGATGGAGCCCGAAGAAGGTTGGACAAAATTGAGGACGGCTTCCGAAACTTTAGAATATTTTCAAGAGCTGTACCATGCCCATAGAACCTCTTTAGCCGTCTACTTTGAACCAAATCAGGAAGTCGTCCATTGGGATTTTTTCCCTCATTTAATTTTCCAGCGATTTGATACATTTCTAGATAGAGTCAGAGAACTACAAGCCATGTTTCAAACAACTTTAGAGTTTTACAAGTTAGACAAATTAGAAATTGGGGGTTCCAGGGGGAGAGAATTAGGATACCAAGTAATTGACATTCATGAAGATTTTACGGAATATTTTCAAACTTTTTCCAGCGTCACATATGACTGCTTAGATCCAGAGGATGAGTCCTTTCAAAAAGACTACATTTTATTCTCAGAGAAAACCTTGGAAATCGATTGGAAAATTTCTCAGATTTTGATACACGCTCTAGATGATTGTCACACACCAGAGTCCGCATACAAACTTATAATGGTCCTGGGTCCCCTTCTACAGCGGCCAATAATTCAATCTGATTTTACTACAGCCTACACCAAATATATTGATCTCATCCACCAAGAAATGAGTCAAGTTGAGGAAATGTTTCAGGAGCAAATCTTAGTAATCGAAAATATTTATGAGCGAAAGGCCACTGATAGATCCTTACCTCCGTATTCAGCCACTATACATTGGGTTAAGAATTTAAAAGACAGGGTCACTCACTCCGTCACTCAGTTTCAAAGCTTGGAAACTGGACAGCAAGAAAAAGTAAAACGTTTTGCGTCAAAATCCCAAACAAAAGAAATGTATCGCAAGTTCAAGGACCTCATGAACATTTTAACAAAATTTAAAAAACAAACATTCCATGAATGGTGTGACAAAGTGAAGATGGAGACAAATATTTATTTAAGCGAAGTAATTTTGTCGAGGACTGGTGACAATCTCATTGTCAATTTTAGCCATATTTTAAGTGCAACGATAAAAGAGGTAAAATATTTACAGATGGCTGGATTTAGACCTCTACCCCCTGTCGCGACGCATGTGTATGGACGTAAAGAGGAATTTAGAAAACATATAATTTATTTGCATAAAATATGCGGTTGGTACAATCAAATCCAGCGTAACTCATCTGATGTTGAGAAGAGACTTCTTGAATCTCCACTTGCACGAATTGAGAAAGAAATTCACAAAGGGGAAAACAGGATCCGTTGGAAGGATAGAGGGACATGGGAATTCATTGACAAATTATTGGAACCGGTTCAAAACCTTAAATTAATATTATATGAATCTCAAGCAAACCTTGAACAAATTGAAATGCTCATCAACGGCTGGGCTCAACATCCTTTGTTCACCCGGTTCGAAAGAAATAATTACAATCTCATGAATCTTCCGCTTGATATTACTTCTGAGAAGGACCAAAAGTACTTATTAGACATTACAAAGGCATCCATCGATATACATGCATTATGTGATAAAAATAAAGCATTAATTTGGAACCGGGATGAGCACAATTTGAATCAGCATTGGAATGACTACACCACTCAAATTGACAACAAAGTTATAAAAGGGTTAATAGGAGCAGTTGCAGTTTCAATTGGCTACCTTTTGGATCATACAAATCCTGAACTTACAACATCCCCCTTCATAGAAGTTCTTATGAAACTGGAAGGAGGGGAAATTACATATTTCCCATCTTTACATGATACCGAAGAAAGTAGCCTTACTAAGCAGATTGAATTTGTGCTGGAAGCAATTCTACGTCAAGCAGAGATGGTGACTAGAACTACTGCCGATGCTGAAGGAAATTATTTAAATAAAATTAAAAACAATCCAGATTTAGTTGAAATGATGACTGATTTAATGGATAGAGTCAACTTATGTAAAGTGGAAACCCTTGAATTCACCGAAAAATTCAAAAATTACACCTTCATTTGGGAGCTGGATAGGGTAAGCCTTCTAAAATTCTTATACTAACCATTCGCACAACGTTAAAGTAACATTAAAAACTGCTTACCGGGAAGCCGGTGATAACTTGTGAGGACGGGAGGAGGAGGATGAGGACGAGGAGGATGTCCTAGTAAAACTATAACCAACCCACAACATTGTATATTATGCGCTCGATAAACCCAGAAATAACCCTTCCCTGCTCCCTTCCAACTGGAATATTTTTTACCTATAACCACTTACGGCATCAAAGTACAATTCATTTTAAACTGAAAACAAATTATTGAAGGTGACAGTAGTGGGTAACCTGGGCCAGTGTCCAGATGAGGCGCAATTTCGCCGAAGTCGGCGGGCATAATGCTTGTTTCAAAATAAACAACGATCACGCTTCACGATAAGTTAGAATATCAGAATTTCATTGGATAGAATAGATTGAATTTGTTATTGGCTTCTGTTTCACCATAAGCAGCCTAATCAGTCTGGGCCAATGTAATTTATATAGCCGTCTCACGGCTATATTTAATCCTTTGCTAAAAGACTAAATTAATCCGCGTAGCGACTAAATATAATATACTCCACACGGTTATATTTAGTCGTTTCACTCTCAAGGCGCATACTTATAGAGAGCCCTGGTGGTCCAGTGGTGCCGGGCGAGACATATCGTCTAAGGCTCTCCTTCACTGTTGACAAGGCGTGGGTTCGATTCCCACTTGCCTCGGATCTCTTTCGTGAGAAAGTTGATCTTAAACGCCGGGCTCTCCACATGTGTGGCGATCTATATCATTAAAGACTTACTTGGCTGTGTTAGTACGGGGTAAGCTAGTCTCACGGGGGTCCGTGTTGGGAGAACAGATCTTAAGTGATTTGAGACGCTTGACCCCTTGAAACTAAAGATATTGTATTGTATTGTAGGGCTGTATCGCGTTTTCGCCTTACACACAGCTACTTTGCTATATGACAGATAGGACATTACTAGAGAAGGCATAGATGTGGAGTCCCGCAGGTTTGTCACAACCAACTCTTTCGTGCCTATAGTCAGTTTTAACATTATACTACATAACTGGTTTTTTTGCCGACCTCACTCTAGATATAGAATACCGTAAATCCTCTAATAGTACGCGGGTCTCTAATAGTACGCGGGGGGTAGATGTCTCAGATTGAATAGTACGCGGGTGTTTAACATAGCTTTCCAGTACTCTAATAATGCGCGGGGTCTCTAATTGTACGCGGGGGGTCGTAGGTCGAGTTTTGATAGTACGCGGGGCGTACTATCAGAGGATTTACGGTACTTACTTTCGTACTGTTGGTAGCAGATATATTATCCTGGTTCACACCAGCTTTAACATCTTATGGCGTCCAGCTTGAGTAGTTCCAATCACGAAGATAAAGTGCCAACAATATCTGCGAGAGAGGTAGTCTCTTCTGCTTACCTTTTACTAACTGTAGTGAGCCAGCCTATGAGACGAGCTTCGATTCCGTGCAACCAGTAGAGAGTGAATGTAAGGCGAATGAGTAGGGAAGCCGCATGGCCAGTAGTAGGAAAGAGGAGCGAGAGAGGCAGTGACTGAGGAAAAGCTTCACAAATGACGTTCGCTCACTGAGAGCTACATCCACTCACCCACCCGTCCACCACCGTCCACACACTCCTCCACCACCACCTCCCCCACCCCCCACCTTATGCACCGGGAAGACACAGTAAGGGTAGCCCACCGCGAGAGCTAAGTGTTAGAGATTCTTCACATTACGTTCATTAGAATCCCCTATCCAGTGTCAGACCATTAGACCATTGGACCACCTTGCTCTCCTGTTCTTCATACGGTAGATTTTTGAAACACGGTAGTAGAGGGGTAGCTAACTTTTGCACTTTTTCAATCACCTCACCATCTTTTTTTAAAACTGGGTCCGTAATAGCATTACCATACTCCGAGTCCAGCAGGATAACAGTTGTAATTATTTAGCGTAACGCACTGATGTCCAGGTACTTAAATGATCGCCTAATTTGCAAACACATATCCTTTGCCTTCCTTGCTGAATATAAGCAATGGTCAGTTGATTTAAAATAGTCTCTTATGTAAACCCCAAGGTCACGCTCACATTCTGAGCTTTCCGGTGGCTGATTGTTACACAAGTACAAAGGGTTTTCAGTCTTGGATTTCCCAAAGTGGACTACATGCGTTTTGGAGGTATTTATTGTCATATAATTTTCAATACACCAAGTACCAAGATTGTCTAAGTATCGTTGCTTACATAAAATCCAGTTGTTCTCACAAAATAATTTGCATAACTTGGGTGTAAATGCTTCTTTGTGTCTACACGCTTAGAAAACATCTTAACAACAATCTGGTACGGTAGCACTGACAGGTGTAGACGTTAACTTCAACAGGTTTATCAGTAAAGTTACAAAGGGGAAATCAGTTAGTTAACAGCGCTGCATGTTACAAAAACCTCTTAACTTGATTTTCTGTAGCTAAAATATTTATAGCTTATCAGTTAAAATCTACAGTAAACGTGTTAAAGCATTAATCTCACCGTACATGTGGCAGGGACACGCCTAATAGAGATCAGTATCTAGCGTTAAAAGACATGCTGTGTTAGAAATCATTGCCAAGTTGGAATTGATAGCTTATTGTCCTAACTCCGTGGAATATAATTTTTAACATCATTATGTAAAACCCGCCTTCGTGGCTTAGGGGAGCTTACTCTGTCCTAAATAATCCTCGGCTGATTCTTTTTTGGATCTGTTGAGGGAACCGCAGTCGGCAGTCAGTTTAAACCCTCCCGCACGAGATTGGTACAGTGGTAATACTTGGCTTGGGGAGGGGAGTTTGAGAGTTGGATGAATGTTCAAGGTAGTTGAGTTTGCTTTCGTTTATCTGTATCAGTTTAATACTGATGGTGACAGAGGTGATAGCAATGGAAAGACGACATAAGTCTGCTCACTTCCGAGCGTAAGTATGAACGTAATAAGCCAATTCAATATATCTTTCCAAACCACTCAGCAAGTAGCTGCTTGCTAATTTTGTTCGTGGATGATT
>JAQFZE010002880.1:0-13642 GCA_034695245.1 Dicyrtomina saundersi | reverse complement strand
TACATGCTACGCACATTTGTATATGTCTTATTGATTGTAGGGGAGCTTCCATAAATCTTATTTCATCTTTTAGCGTAACATAAATTGTCTTGCGCCTTCGTTGAAGCTCAGCATCTACTTCGGGCCCGCCCCCGGTCGACAAATCCGGCGCGAAGCGCCGGATTTTTTTTCGACTGATCTTTGCATTAGTGAAAAATGTCGGGGTGAGACAGGGAGACTTTCGCACAATGGAACGAAAGTCAACACCTTTGTTTTTAGATTTTATAACTCGAAACGTTGCTGGGTTGCTAGTTTCTCTTCGATTGTCATATGGTTTGCTTTTAAGTGGGACTTAAAATGCTGTTACGTACCTGATTTAATGAAAAAGTTAGATGTTCGAAAATAACCATGATATTGTACATATATTATGGCATACTTCTGAAATAATAAAACTAATTTAAAAATAAGTTTATTGTTGTAATATTCATTATACTTTAAAATAGTGACGACGGCCGTTTTAATGAATATTGTATGCAATATTCTAGAGGCATTATAGCTTATAATGCATTGCTTGTTTGCTTGTTACAAACGCCTCAATGTTGACAAAATTTATATTGCTTAGGCTTTATGTAAAGTTGTCCTTACGTCTGCGTGCAAAAGTAGAGAACAATATAATTTACTACAAATAAAACATATAATTATTTATAAAATTATTTAGTTATACCTGAGACACATTTTTGTTGTAGTGTATGTAGTCAAAGTAATATTTAAATAAATATTAAACGTGTGAAAGTAAAAATGTAAATAGGTTAAAAATGTAACTACCAATAAGTCAGAGGTACACATTATGGATACAGTTTCTAGAACCAAAACTAGTTTACGAAACATAAATACTTTAATATTACTAGTCCTAAGTTTTGTTTGTCACACAATCTGGCTCAGTTGCTGTAGTGAGAAAATACAATGTTAAACTCTGCAAGAACGACGATACCAATTATTACACTTAATTTAATTATTAATTATTTGTAATCGTCAGATGATTGCAAGACGGACGTTGTTTCCCATAGACGCATTTTTGGCATGTGTTATTGCATTTGCTTGTCAGTTAGTTGTAATGTCATTTGTTAAAGCATGGAGCGTTCATAATGCAGCCCATACGGCGACCGCTACCATGAAAATCTTTTTGTGATTATTGCCAATTTCCTTATTTTAGAGACCAATTTTTAAACTTATATTTAAAATACTCCAAAATTTCGACCTTCCGTAGCTCATACCCTAAACAATTTATCTTACTTAGAATTCTAGTTAGCCAAATTCAAACCTTATTCACTCTAAAAACGTTAATTATTTATGCCAAATAAAAATGCAACATGCTTATGAAAAGCCTGGTAACACATCAAAACAGTGCTAGCTAAAGACAAAAGAGCAATTCCTAAATTATTTAGTTTGAGTAGTGAATAAAAACGTTATTTGTTTGTCCTAATAATTGTGGTTATTGTTTTTGTTTACATTGTTAAGCATCTAAGAAAAAATATGTGACTGCCAGTTTTTTAGGGGTCATACATCTATAAGGTTTGCAAAAAAAAAACGAAATTTTGATATGCCTTAAATTTTAGTTCCTAATATTAGTCCTAAACTATTCTCCCTGTAAACATTCCGGTTGTATTTTTGATTCGAAACAAAAATTCTATCGATCTTTCTTACAAACAATCTAAACCAGATTCTGGAATAATATTCATACACTGCATAATATAGTTCTTTTAGAAAGCAAATAAATCATAAATCAGAAGAATGTTGAACTAATCAATTACTAGAACATCAGGCTGGTAAGCTTTATTGTTACAATTTATATTTTAAAATAACGTATATGTAAATATAGGATAATAATACAATGCAAGCTAAATTAAGTAAGTAAAGGGTAAGAAATTGTAAACCTGTTTGTAACATTTGTTTTAACAGATCAAAGTTTCCCACGAAAATCGCTTCGTGAATTCAGTCTAATGGAGCTCGTAACCCTCTACACGCCATTTGTCGTTCTTCCAGACATAATTATTTCTACCTCTGGTTTTTTTCGTATATGGTCCTTCACTCAATTTTCTTCTATCTCTACACTACTAGAAAATTGTAAAAACATTCTTAGGTTTTATTTTCTGTTTCTTGTAGAATTTTGCACGGTACTTTTTTGGTCATCAGCTGCAATGTTTAAAGTCCTTCTTCAAATGCTCTTTTTAATGAAAGTTGATTCCCAAATTCAGAATCTAATTCAAAAAAAAGAATTTTACTCTGCAAGTCTCAAAAATAAATCGGTAGGTCAAAAATGTGTAACAAAGGTGAAATTGTATAACATTTACGTATAATGCAGAAAGATACAATTATCAGTTAGCTATTTCAACCTGAGCATTCTGTACAGAATTTTTGCTTTAAAAAATTTAATTGTATTCCGATATATTATTGCGGCTTTGTTTAGTGATTAAATTTCCATTGCTTAATTTAGTCACAAGTCTTTGTGCATGTTCCACATCATTAATTTTAATTACAATATTTGTCTCTCTGTACGACAAAGCATTTAAAATTCCACAAAATATCAAAATTCTTAAATTAAAAACGCTGTTACTAATTGGGCAGCGTCGTGGTTTGACTGGGTTGGAGCGACATTTTTTTGGTTGCTAATTAAATCTGTAAGAGATGTTGGGGTAAGACAGGGAGAATATTGAACGATGGAAAGAGAGTCTTGAGTTTAATGTATGCATCTAGCTTTTAGTTTCTTAACTGTTATATAATGAACATCAACTATTTTTATTTAATAAAATATTCTATGTACGTAACAAAACAAAACACGGGACCAAGTTTAATGGGACGAGTCGTGATAGGACAAAGAGTTGGAATTGTTTCGGGACACGCGGCGTTCGTGCCCAATTTAAGACATTTCATTGAATTGATAATTGTTAACAGTATTTATATAGCTATGATTTGTTTAGCCAGCAATAGGTTGAGTAAATTCAATAGCGTTTATTTCTCACGCTAAATATAATTACATTCTAATTCCGCACGATAATTTTCGCGAAATGTTTACATAAAAGCAATTATGAATTGTAAATTGAAAAACTGATGTCAATGTCAATGTCAACTAATTATTTCAATTAGCTTAAATAGCACTATTATAAAAGCTGTTATACTAGGATAGGGACGGCGGCTTGCAAAACAGGCTCGTGCAAATCTTTCATTTCTGTTTCGCCTGCCTAGCGAGCAAAGACCTCTACTTAGAATCAAGCTGCATACAAGTTTTCATATAGATCCAATATAACAGCAAGTAGTCCTATACACTTTTGCAAGTGCGTCGTTTGTATAACAAGTGTAATTTTTGTAGTGCCAGTTAAAAATAAGTATTTACGTTATCTCTCTTACGTTAGTGGCATATTACGTTGAACATTACATTAAATCTTTAGAAATTCACAAGACACTGAGTATCCCCCAAAAATGTTAACTATTCTTGAAAATAGCGTTAATTTCAAGGTCATCGCTCTTTTTTGCCGCATTTGCTTCCTTCCGTTTCAAATAAATGAACCAACAGGGTTCCTAAAGTTGAAAACTCGTGCAGTGCAAAATCGAATAACTACGTTTTTATTTGTATTATCCAGTTTACATTTTGTATCAACAATTTGTAATTTCCTTCATTCAGTTCTTTTTAATGATCCGATGATCCCAGAAATAATCGCTATTCGTTTCTATATCGTTGGCTTTTGCGGTCTTTTAGTTGCATGGAAATACATTTGTTTCATTAAATGGAAGGGAACTCTGGTTCTGGTCTGGAATGATATGTTTTCAATGTCACAATCTGGTACTATATTGCGTTCTTATAATATTACTAAATTATTTTATGAAGCATTATTATAGTCAAATTCATTCATTTTGTATTTATGTTAATTAATTATTTAATTAGGTCATAATATAGAAAACAAAGGGAAACGTCGTCTAAATGAACTGTCAGTAGAGGAGATTTTAGAAAGAACATTGATTTACATTGGCATTTCTGTAAATTGTATGGCGCTTGGAGCTGCACAGTGGGACGCCATAGTAAATACAGACTATTTCGGTTTTGCATTTATAGCGATAACTGTACTTAGGATTTTTTCCTTCGCATTGGACTATTCTACTGCAATCCCGGTTGTCTTCGTACAAGTATCATTTATGGACCAAACAAATGAGAAGCTAAGCATGAAACTGAAAGATGTGATGGATTCGAGGTATGCATTTTGTTGTCGTTTAGAAATATTGCATTTTAAGCTTTTAAACAAATATTGGAAATGTAAATTAACAGTTAAACTTCAATTGTATAACTGTATTATTTAGATCTGACTTTGTATTATCAAAGATGACCCACACTTGCAGTTGGCTTCAAAAACTCCAGTTACGAATTCAATCATTTAATTAAACTCAGCGTTATATAATTTTCTCGTACAAAGTGTACTCAATTCTGTCCAGTTTTCTCTTTATTTTTTGCATTTGCACTATTCGCTTTTTGAAAGCTTACCCTTTCTTAGGACCGTTTGCTTTCTACATGGGCGTTGTGAATATTATTGTCTTCATCACCCTTTTTGACAAAGCATTTCGTATTCCAGAAAAAATTAAAACTATCAAAAATGATATGATAGTGACTCAAACATTAAAATGTGCCAAATCAACCAGCTTGGCCCCACGCAAAGTTCAATTTTGTCAACAAACTCTGAGTAGAATAGAGAAAGAACTCAAATCGCAGCTTCGGGCAATACCTAACATTGGGATCCAAGTTGGTTCGTTCCATGTGATGGAGAGAGCCTCATCCATTATATTTGTTAGATTTATAATCTGCCAACTTGCAAGCCTACTCATCACATTTCGATAGTATCCTCATAAAGATGCTTTTGACGTACTTCTAAGCTGCGGGGCAGAAAGTTTAAACGAATCCTATGTGTATTTCAGGAGCATTTGAAGGGCATCTGGCAATGATTTTGTCGCATTTACGTAGTAAGAAGTTAATTATTGCATAATATGCCATCTATAAATGTTGTTAGGCACTTTTGTTTTCACACCACGTAATAATAACTGTACGCTTCAATTCATTAAATCATTGTCAACTATTTACTTAACTAAATCATATAAACAATTCAGAGTTGTTAGGAAATCAATAATAGTAAAAGATAAACGTAGGAAACATTTAATTGTGTGCTAAATTAAAGTTACACCAATGTTGATTTACATGGTTAATTTTACAATTATATAATAACTTTGTAGCTCAATTATAAACAATTTGCAACACGTCAACTGAATAGTAAAAGATACTTTTATTACGGCACGTGTGACATTACAATTAAATTCCTGAGGTTTAATTTAGGGCTTGGGTTATAACTGTAATTTTAATCAATTTTAGTCATTTTATTCAATACACAAATAATTTTCAAAAATAAAAGGCCTATTTTGTTTTGTGAAATAATAATAATCTTCTGGTTTAAGGTCAAAAAATCATAAAAGAACCACAATTTTAGAATGTACCGTGTACGTCTTAATATACAACAAGGCATTTAAAACCCCTGAAAAGATCAAGACTATTAAACTCCAAATGCTTCTACTGACGACTGTAAATGCAGTAACAATATTTAAATTAATTAAATTAATTAATTAAATGAATGACATGACTACAGTACAGTACTAGTATTTACCCCGATTGACGTCACAGGCCAAGGACGTCTGAAAGCCAGGGACATCAAAGTATTGTTCAAAGATGGCCGCTTGCAATGACACTTGAAACCATGGACAACAAAAATCCTAAGATGTCTACTATCTTGTTAAGAGAACGATTGCCGCCATTTTTTTAAGAAATTAGAATGATAAAACGTTTCTGGCACACGCAGTAAAATTATATTGTTGTTAGGGTTTTGGATGAGCAGTAATTATAATTATTGCTTTATGGAATGCATGAAGCTATACTCTGATTTGCAGCAGCTAAATGTATTTTAGATACTTTAACATACTCTAATGCTGAACGTTTTCCAAATACCAATGTGCAATAATTGCCATTTAATTAAACACTTTATGCAATTGCACAGGGTTTAACATTGGTTTAACAGAACTTATTGTAAACTGTAATGACCAAAAGGACTATAGACTATAATTATTATTTTTAGGATCTGGAAACACTTGGCTAGAGTCTAAATTATTAAACACAAGTTTATTAAGAGTGACTAAATACAATTGGTTTTCAACGTTTCTAATTGTTTTAATATTAAGATGTACTGGCTCAGAATTAGCTATAAAGTTTTTACACACGTCGTGTTTACAATGTTAAATAATATTAGAAACTCCTGCACATTTTTGGGTTTTATCATTATTTGAGTACAATAAAGAATACATTTTAGGTCTAATACAGATAAATTCTTGGATGTCTAAACTTTCTATACGTAACTTACCGCTAACATCACAATTATTATTTCTAATGTTTGGCAGTATTTGAGAATACTTGTCAAACAAAGTATAATTACTTTTCACCTTGGAAAAATCTAAAATAGAATTTAATTTAACAAGATCATCAAAAAATTTGTTAAAGTAATCCACAAACTCTAAGTCCATTCTATCAGTATCTGAATATAAAAGATAAACATTGCTGCCAAATATTTGAAGGAATCTAAACCACAGTTTGTAAAACTTTTTTTTAGCAATTAATATAAAATACATTTAATTTATTAAAACTACAGAGTAATATTTTTTACGCCATAATATTATCTCAACCCTGCTCCAACTGAGTTGTAGACCCTCATAAATACTACGATTTTTTGCCTCAGATTCGTTTTCAAGTTCAACATTTTTAGATTCATAGGTATCATTTGGAATTGCAGCAACATAACCTGTATCATCTCGAGTCCACAATTGTTTCTTCCGTGGCAGTGGTGGTGGGGGCAATATTGTTGGAAGAGGTGGTGGTGGTGGTGGCTGGGGCGGTGTAACCTTTACACCTGGCTGTTGTAGTGGCTGCTGTTGCGACAATTTTGGACTGCAAAAGGAATTCATTTTTTGAGTTTTTGGCTGTTGTGACCCGCTGTAGTCATTATTTTCGGGATTAATTTCGTCCATTGTGGCAGCTTGACCATACATTGGGTTCATTGTAACCAAAGCAATATTTTCATTTCCACCTGTAAAACCCTAGAAACGGCTTCTGGTTCTTTTTTGTCGCCTAATAAGCTTGTACAGGCCAAAAATAATGCAGCAGAAGAGACACGTGACTAAAAAAATTCCAAACCCACCCCCAACTGAAACAACAAAATTATTAATTTCTATAAAAACAAAAATCAAACAAATCTGGTTTTTAACCCATTCTGCATACGTTTACTGTATGCCATAAAACATTAAGCGGCTCTAGTATTTTAGCCAGACGTTTAATGGAGGGTGTAGCAATTTTTGACTACCTAGTTAGGGTTTGTAGCTCTGTATTATTACACAAAGGTGACTAACTTAAGTTTTAAAAAATAACAGTGGTTTTCTAAACGTTAGCAGAACATTTTAATTTTAATAATTAGCAATATGCTGTTTAAATATCACGCAAAAAATAAAACGCAAAAATAGAACACGCATAGAATTTTAAAATTTGGTAATAAATCTGTTTGTAATAAATTAGTTTTAGTATAAAATAAAATTAAGGGTATCAAATTATTTTCCTACACCTTAATTATGTTTCCTTAAATTAGAATTATTTAAAAAACAGAATTAACCATAACCAATTTCACATTTGGGTCCAACGGAATTGGAACTTGTGTACAATTGGAAACGTCGTAAAAAATACGTTTCACTTTCTGTCCCAAGCCTTTTAAATCCAAAACACAGTGGTATGAATAATCTGCAGCTTGCACATACCAACAGGAATAGAGGCAAGCCTCACAAGTTTCCATTAAATCGCAATAAGTTGGCATTTTTGCAAACTAATACTAAAATTGCAAATATTTTAATTAAAATTTTCTACAAAAATTGCCACAAAAAATCTAATCAGACTGTGCTAGCTGACCGTACGAAATAAAATAATGAATTCATAAAAATAAAGCATCATCTTATCAATATTAAACGCACATCTTGTCAATTGTTTTCGTAATTTGAAACCAAATTCGAAATAAACGTAAGGCGCTGAGTCCAATAAAAGCAAGAATCAAATGAGGTATGAACCTATGTATGCGTAAATCTGAAAAGATGCAGGATAAGTGTTTCACTTCTCCCTATCCATACGCTCTGCTTTACAGTATTTTATCTCATGATGCGCAAGGCTCTTTTAATCGGCAAGTCTCCAATATAAAGTTAAATTTCTGTACTTTTACTACGCATGCATTACATGCAACAAGACTGGTATTCCCCCAGCCTAAATATGCAAAAGGATTAATTAATATAAAACGGTAATCACACAGAAAGTAATACGAGCTCACTGCGTGGATGTTCGTGGAGCTTAAAGGAACTGAGGAATCTGCGACGCACTTACTCAAGAATCATTTATCCAGAGTCCGTGCTCTAATGATAAACATCATGTAGCACATCTACGCAGTTGAAGAATGTGCTGGTTTTCGTCTTTGACTTCCATGCTTCTAGAGATTTCTACTGCCTAAGAGCTTTTTAATTCACTTTTTTCACCCACATCACTAGTGATGCGCAATATATAATTAATTGCTTTGTGTTACTCATCGAGTCCATTAAATATCTAAACAGTGCGACTATCATTTTAAATATATAAGTATGCACAATGATTTATGACAGCTCATTTACTTACTTCACAATACGCATTTACAAGCAATGTACCTGCACTTGAATTGCGATTTCTTCATAACAGTGCAAAATGCAATAACTTGTAATATGTATTTCAGAAGTTGTTTATTTCATAGATATGTCGGGGCCTACAATGGAATTAAAATAAATACGCATACCAAAAATCCAATATTTTGTATTTAACTTAAATAATTTAATTCATGTTTTTTACTGATTTTACTACATTTTGATTTTCATATGTCGTCGGTGAAGATTTATTTTGTCATACGTCCAGTCCACTGCAAAATTCTTCTTAAAGCAAATCCATTATTTTTTTCGTAACTCACTTTGTCGTACGTCCAATTAATTTGCTGCTCCAGCAGTTAATAATTAAATAAACTTGCAAATAAATGACTTTAGGAATTAAATGTACTTACGAGAATAATTGTAGCTGTAAACTGGACTTACGCCAGAATGTTTCTTCACCGACGATACATAGCTTGCTATTTATTTGCACCCACCACATGCTTTCAAAGCATTCGATGCAAGTGTAGGAAAATGACTTGGAATCGTATGAACTTACGGCAATGATTTTAGCTGTAAAGTAGAATTACGCCAGAATGTCTCTCCACCAATGATATATAACTTGCTACTTAATTGTACCTACCAAATTTTTTCAAACAATTTGCTGCGTGTTGAAGTCACTTTAATTGTTTTATTTTTTAAAAATACGACCCAAGATCACTTACTTAAGGATTTTTTGTTCGCTGTCCTTGGCTGGAAGTGTCATTGCTGGCGGCCATCTTGAAATGTACATTGATGTCCTTGCCTTTCAGACGTCCTTGGTCTGTGACGTCAATCGGGGTAAATACTAGTACTGTACTGTAGTGACATGTACCAAAGAAGAGTTTTGCATAATTTAAATTATTGTTTTTATTTGGAAAAACAATTTTCTTATTGTACCGTTTATAATATTGGCAACAACTTTAACATTTTTTAAACTTTCGTCAAAAAAAGGAAACAAAAAAGTCCAAAAAACTCTGCACTTGTGAGCGAAAGAAAGTAATTATCATTTAAGGAAATGTAAAGCTGCAATTTATCAGCAAGGAACTTTGCGACTAATTAAATTAACACTTTGTTTTGAATACGCGGTCCATTTAGCATTTTATATACCAAAATTGGAACACTACTAAACGAGCCACATAGCGGCAAAATATCAAACTAATTTAGTGCTAATTTCAATACATGAATTACTTATACCATAGAACATTAAAAAATAATTAAAAGGTTATAGTACAACACTACAACAATTTAGACATTTTTATAATCAGCAAACTATCCCACCCTTCAAAACATTTTTCGAGTTATTAGGTATTTCTAGCAAACAATTTAAATATTTTCCAAGTCTTTAATATATCACTTACCCAAATGTGGCCATCGATAATTCATGTTAATTGAGCATTAAATGAGTCTGCCCCTGGCTCGTCACTTTTAAGTAGATTGATGATACTGTATAGGCGAGTTGAAGTACCTTGAGCTAAATATGAAAGTACTGCGTTCTGTTTTTATCAGTATTCTTTCAACTATTTCGGAGTGAGAATTTTTTAGAGTGAGAAGTATGTGTCTTTCTAATACAAGCCTTAACAAAACCTCATATCTAACAACGCTCCTCGAGAAAGTTAAACACTAAAAAGTCAAATGTTGACTAAAGAAGAATTTAGATTAAATTTGTAATTGTTTAGGTTTTTTTTACTACTTACCTTTTTTTCTTTTAACGTTGATTTGCAATCTAGAAAAATAAAAAACTGTAATTCAATTTTTTAAAAGGTTATAAGAACAATTTATTTCACTGTTTTAACTTTAGCACTATGTTACATGAATGCACGACTTCTTCAATCCCTGTTCTTCCCAACGTATTTCGTTCTTCATCACGTTCCAATTCATTTTATTTTTTGTATTAGTTTCAACGTGCTTTGTTATATTCAAAACTTAAAATTTTGGAAATGTCTAGAAGTCACTGTTGGGATTTTTAGTCAAATATTCGAGAATTCTACTAGTAAGCGTAATGATAATTTTTCTAATCCATATTTTTATACTAAAACAGCTAACTTTAAGACATTAAAATTGATCAGGCGTACCGCATTGGGCGTCCTGCACAAGAAACAACCCGTCCAATTTCCCTCCACTTGCAATGCGTGAAGGATAAAGAAAAAATAATGAAAGCAAAAGTTCAGCTTCAGAGAGACACTTTAACTCAAGAAATTGGTATATGCCCTGCATATACTCAACGCGAACGGCATACTATAAAACTGTTACTTGCATACGGTCATCAAGAAAAAGACAATCACCCACATTCAAATTTAAAATCAGAAATGGAATATTTTATCTGGAAAACAAATGCACTACATCGTACTGGAAAATAAATGACAAAGGTGAAATAACAGAACATACACTCTAAGCTCAGTGAACCATGCCTTCTCTAGTCCAGTCAATATTACAAAGTTCTTTCTATTATCCTGCCTACTGTAACTACTACAACCTGACCCTGAAGTAGGAAGCCTATTGACCCGCACAAGGATCCAAGAAAGCAACCACTTCCATGAATTTTAAACACTTATAATAATAAGATTATTAAATCTTCCAAATTGTACATGTCTTCCAAAGTTATTATTATTACATTAATATACTCGCCAAATTCATACAATAAATATTCACACCCACAATATAATGTCATCCCAAACTTAATTCTAGAGTAGTACTCTAACTGCAAACTGCTACATTTTAAAAGACCGAATACCCCCAGTAAAGTATAAAAATCAATATAATGAGCAATAAAACTATCCAGTTCCATGGGCGTCAGCCCAAATGGAACTTATTATATAGTAAAATACTAATACAACTATGCACGAATAAATACTAATTTTAAATATTGTATGTAATTATTCCAATTCACCTTTCAACGTATTTTTGATTTAGCATATCAACATCCAGTGCGAAACGATGTTCGTGAATACAGTATAGTGGAGCTTGCAGCCCTCTACATCCCATTTGTTGCTCTTCTCGATATATTTTTAGATTTTTTATATTTTTAAGAACTTTGTCACTTTTTCTGTTTTGTTCATTGTCGAATTTTGTATTCTACTTTTTTGGACGGCCACAGGAATATTTGAATTTCTTCTTCAAATTCTTTTCTTAATGAAAGTTGATGCACGCATTCAGATTTTAATTGAGCGGGTCAAGTCTTTTTCTACTGGTCTCGAAAATATACCTGGAGCTACAATCCCATTAAAATTGGAACTGTATAAGATATACCGAGATTGCAGAAGAATAGGATTGTCCATTACCTACTTCAACCTTAGCACTGCATCCATTATTTTTTTATTTAAAAACTTGTTTATTTCAGCATCAATTATTGCATGTGTTTATTTCGTTATATTTCCAACACTTGATTTAGTTACAAGCCTTTTTTCATGTTTGACACCGGTTCTTATGTGTACCGTCTACGTCTCAATGTACGACAAGGCATTCAAAATCTCTAAAACTAAACATTCTCTTGCTCAGTGGGCAGTGTTGTGGTATGACTCGAATGCAGCGTAAATTCTTTCGCTTGATTTTTAAATCGGTGAGAGACGTTGGGGTGAGACAAGGAGAGTTTCGCACAATGGAGCGAAAGTCGACGCCGTCGACGACGTCGTCGTTTTTGGATTTTGTAACTCGAAATGTCGCTGGATTGTTAGTTTTACTTCGATAATGACATGGTTGGTATATGCTGTAAATGTAGTAACATTATTTAAAAAAACAATTAAGTAATGAAAATAAACCGAATAGTTTTATCATCTGGGTTTACCATACGATGGGCTTCTCTTTAATCGACTCACTTAGTAACGAGGTCGTTTCACGTAATAAATACTTTAATGTGTTTCCTATTATCTAAAATGTTTCATGATTTATATGAAACCATAGTGCATACCCAGTCGGCATCGATCTTTCAGAATGAAATCATAATGTGCGCATAGAGTTCAGAATGCTGAAATCATTATGTAAGCATGGACTCTTCAATGTGCTAACATTATGATTTCCGGATGTCCGCTTATTCGCGTCATAAAGACTTCCTAATGCTATCATAAGGTAACATAAGTATGCGAATATTATGATCGTTTTATGAAAACACAGTGTGCCATCTACTGTCTAATTATGCAACTTAATGATGCATTGCATAGGCTGCTGGTTCCTTTTTTCCCCGCATTGTCATTTCATGCTATGAGATTATTACTATAATAATGTTCTATCTGAATGCACAGAACACATCCTAACCTAAGTAATAATTGGACACATAAAATTAGAACTTTGCAACTATGAGGAAATGACTTAATTTGAACACGACAATAATTCACGAAACACATAATTTAATAATGAGTAAAACCATTAGCTCAACATTGTTAGCATACACTTTTTCTGTTTTTATTAATAAGACTTGATTTCCAAAATAACTGTAAAATTAGCCACAAATTATTGCAGATTGGAATTTAATTGCATACAGTGTCATGCGACAAATTTAATTGCCATTAACTCCCTAACACCAACAATGCTTTTCAAGAAACCCAAAACAAGTTTCTGGTTCATACACAGTGGTAAAGTTTAATTCACTTTCAGTAAGGAACCAGTACACACTGAACTGTAGGCTTAATTCATCCAACAATTATTTTCAGAAAGTTCACTTTATCTAGGTACCTATACACAATCAAAGGTAACTTTTTTGGCGATGTAGGATTTAGACTAAAAAGATGCAAGTCAGCATGCTCCAACTAATTCAGCCAGGACGTGGTAACTTGAAACTTCTTGTGATACGATTTAGTAAATAAAATGTAGGTAATTTTAAGACTACTGATTGAAGTGTGTAAAACTTGGTGTC
>JAQFZE010002879.1:0-13644 GCA_034695245.1 Dicyrtomina saundersi | reverse complement strand
AAAAAAAACTGCATTAACTGAAGTTTTTAAGCAATCAATCTCAATAATTAACTGATTATGGACAACACTCTAAATAACTGTCTCTTGACGTAGTCTTCACTAAAAATTAAAATCTTCAATAGTGTAGCTTTAACTAAATTACACTTACGGAAATTCCTTACAAGGTTACAAGGTCTGCTTATTAGGTGCATAGTTGGTCGGTCCCGCGGAGTCCCTTTTAAGTGAATTTATCTGTAAGAGTAAATTCTCCTGAAACCTGCATACCTACCTAATATTATGTAGGAGTTTGCAACACGTAATTCATAGTGCATTCTATTAAATCGCTAACAGTGAAATACAGATAGGTTTTTTATGAGCGATGATTTTATATTATAAACTCCAATAGCGCAAAATAAAAGTGAGAATTTTATGTAGCAAAATTACATATGATTAAAGACTATCTGATACAGTGGAAGTTTTTTAGTCCTGCTACCTACCACTTATGATTCATCTATTTTCTATTTATGTTTTTCCTTCCCATTTGTAAAACGTTACATACGAATGAGTATTTTGTATATTGTATGATTTGACAAGAAATCGCCATTTAAAATACGACGAAAATACTCGAAACTCAAAACATGAAAAAAAAACATTTTACGTCCAACGATTTTTTGTTTCCTGTGCACATTTTGTACAAAAACACAATTCTACCTATGGGATGGACATATATACTCACAATAAATTGATCTTATAATTTGGTAAACAAAATTCAAAACTTCGAAGTATAAAATTCGGATTATTTATACAATCAACACTAAATCAAGAATATCTAATTGTAACAAGACAAGAATCAATCAAAAATTTAATTCTATAGGAAACTAACTGACTAGTGAGCATATTTTGTCAGGAAGTCTTATAGTCATACCCGCAGCCTGACTCTGGTGTCAAGTTACGTATGCGTATCAAAATCTTGTATTTGCATTTAGTTTACTAAAATGTATTCCTGTTTAGGATTCCACTGTATTTTGTGGAAGTATTTTTATTATTTTTTTATTGACTTAATTGAATTATTCATTAATATGTGTGTGCGTCATTGAATTTAAATTCACTCGATCTGCAAACTGCATTTAAAACCGCCGCCAGCACAAACAAAATTTTCAAATTAAGTATTTCCTATAGTAGTAGACCCGACTACTTCTCCAATTCCGGCCTCCCAGGGCCGTCAGTTATTATAGGCCCGTCTACCGTCTACTAGTACAGGCCCTTCTACTAATAAAGCCCCTGCTACTATTATAGGAAATACGGTATATAATATATTTTGTAAAAGTATACATGAATAATGAATCGTTTCTCAAAAATCAAGAATCAAGATGCAATACAATATGCTATATATTTACTAGGCTGTCAGAGCAGATGAACATGTGTGACCGTGACCTCACAGCGCGACCACGCATAACGCTTGGTCTTTGGTCATGATGTTGCGTCTGGATACACGTGTAGTACATACACCTTTATACATACAGGAATACAATAGCAAAATTTTAAAACTACAACAACACTTCTAATAGTCAGTATTATACTGGGTGGTAATGGGCAAACACGTAAAATAGCATTATTTCAAGAATTCAGAAAATTCCAGTGTATTGTTATTTAATGTACTTTTATTTCTCTGATACGATTTTTGCATCTTGGATTTCTCAATAAATAAAACAAACTAATAATAATGTTAGCAAAGACAACTCTCGCAGCAGGTACAGCCATTGTACTTCTTGCTGTCAACATTTGGACGGCTTTGAAGATCAAGTCGATGGGTAATCCCGACAACGAAACGGATTATGACTACTACGACGACTACCACAACAGTCAAGAGATTAGCAACCACCACGATAGACACCATATTATTAACCGTGCAGAATTTATTAATAATATTGAATCAACAACAACAATTACTACTACTGTTGCATACATTGATAACAATAATGAAACGGATGCAAGTATTCGAAAAAACCGGCATCAAAACAGCAATTCAGAAACGGAAATCATTAACAAACCTGTAAGAGATTCAAAACCCGAACCCAGACCGGAAACATCTGAAGAAACCACCAAGCAAGTGGAGACTGATGCGACGGATATCGCAACTCCAGATTGTCAACTAGATTCAAAATGCGACTATTATGAAAGTTGCTACGCAGGGAAATGTGTCCATAATAAACATCTTAGTACTGATGATTCTAAACTAAAGTTAAGGTAAGTTTATAGAATTTTTAACAGCATCGCTATATATGTAAATTACCACTGGCAATATTTTGTATTACACTTAGGCAATTTGTTGGGGTTGGCGGTAGCTACTATTAAGGATTAATTTATAATTTACTAATAATAATTTATTACTAATTCGTTTTTAACAGAATTCATTTTATAATTCCTCTTGCTGTTGGAAGTATTTTTCTGGTGCTACTTGGGATTTTAATAGTTAGCTGCATTCGAAGCTCACACTACTATAGAAAACGTGGGATTATTCTGGATGTGGATACATTAAAATTCGAGCCTAATAAACCTTATCCAGTTGGCAAAAATAGAAGGCGAATTAGAGCGCAGTTTCTCAGCGGGCAAATAAATCATGGTATTTAGTACTTTCCAGATTCCAGATTATAATCATTCTAATATATGTAATTATCTACAAATCATTATCGTGTTATACCGTTATATAAAAATAAATCGAATAGATATACATATGATAGAGGTACCGTATTTCCTGTAATTGTACATGGGCGAGGGTGGTATAAACTGGTTAAAAAATCATGCTAATTTCTTAATTTAGTATTGTTCCCTATTTCATATTTTTAGTGTTTCGTCATCGAAAGTATATCGTTTAACGAAGAATTCAGCTTGCAGCAAAACTCAAAGGTAGAACCATAAATATAATTACCAAGCTACTTACAATTAACTTACTACTACTACTACTGATTACCGATATTAGTGTGTAGATTTTTTTTACCCCTTAAATTGTGCTGCGCCATTCCAAGTTTGTAGAATTTTCCATTATAAATAAAATATAGAAGATATTTGCTGTTCCATCCTTTTACAAAATATTGGGTTTAATTACATTGCATTATTAATATTTTTCTAGCCAAGCCATGCTCATAATACGTATTGCATATCGCCAATTTTTCTTGAACAGTTAGTCTACTAATTTTGAAGAGAAACCCCGATTTTTTGAACTGATAAAGATATTTCTGTTAATCTCTGAACATTTCTTATGGAACCCAGTGTTAAGTGGTAAATTCAAGAAGCTAATTTCACCTGGGATAATTTCGGTTTCGAAAAAAACGGTTGAAAGCAATAAGCTCGTTAAAAGAAATTCAACGAAAATAATTAATTATTATAAAACTGCTGCAGTTGTCTCTACTATTACTTTCATTGGCCATCCTACCTGTTTCTAGCTAAAGACAAGGCTAAAATTTGGCAGCCAGTAGCATTACTGGGAATCGTCACCGAACCGAAATAAAACGTCGGCAAGACGAAACAAATTTTTTGGGGATCCAATGACAATAGAATAATACATCAGTGGGCGGAGTTTAGCCCAAAAGGAGTTTTGTCAAATCGTAGTTCACAGGGAATTTTTTCATGGAGAGAATTTCTCTAACTCTTTTTCATTTTTAGGAGCAGTATATAAAGCCTTCGAAATCGGGGTTCATCAATTCATTCGCATTTTTTTATAAGTTGACACAGTACATTTTCTTGAGGGAGCTTCTTGTAAAAGGTTTCTGATTTTGAAGTTTGGACGGTAATAACTACTGCTTGAGAATTTAGGGCTTAAAAACTTCAGTTATTGTTCTGCAATAGCCGTGCTGCCACAGCCATTGTCACCTTGATTGGCTTGATTCATATCTTTTCCGGTTTTAATTTCACTTTGGTAATTGATTTTGATTTTTCGAATCCAATATTATTAATCATTCTCTTTTAGTTCGCTAATAGTTGAATTCCTGTAATGCCATTGGTTTCATAAAGCAGCATTACTTTAGTGAGGGTCAATACTACTGACAGCTGAGAAATTAGTATCTTTTGTAGTTTTAGAAATTTTATTACGATTTTTTATTCAACATTTTATGATATCTTTAGTTCCGCAATTAGTGTTTAGCAATTTATGGAAATAATCATTAATCATTACTATTATTACCTCAAATGTAATAAAGTCATCGATTACTAAGTTACTTGGTCCTGGGGATTTATGTCAGTATTTCTTTGGTTTTGAAGCTATAATTATTTGCATGTATATATAGGTAGTGCAAGTGGCACATAGTATGTGTTTAGGATAGCGTGTCTTCTTAATTACTTATTTGGCGATGAAAACCAACACTATTTTAACTAATAAACTACAAATGTCTGTTGCTTTCTTTGTTCTCATAGGAATTTCATTACGAAGATGGCGATTTGCAATGTCATCTTGGTTGCTACACTGGTGGCACATTTTACGCTTCTCCTATTCGTCGGAATTTTCGTGTCCCTCAGCTATAATCTTCCTTGGCTTGACAAAATGGAACAAGGGTGCAACTCCGCTAATGCCGTAGACACCATGGTGAACAACTCTCTTTTGTCTGAGATTCTCAAACCAACGTTCTCTGAACACGTTAATAATGAAGGTGCTGCTGCCATTGCCAATTTGATAGAGAAATCAATAATTATTGCTTCCGAATTTTGTTCTCAAATTCTGATGACGGCTTCTCACCGTAAGACGTATTTCATTGCGACCATTCTCTTTGTCCTTGTCACCGCTCTGTTTTCTGCAGCTGTCGTTGGGGTGAAATTCCTGAAGATCTGGAAAATGAGAGCTGACCCAGCAGAGGATTCCTTAGAACTTCTGCAAGTTTAGAATCACGGGTTCAAGAAAGTATGCTAAGTTTATAGAGATGATTTATAACGAAAGGATTTGTATCGACTAATTATCGATGATGTATCAATACTGTTAAAAATGTAAGAGTACGAACATGCAATATTAAACACGTCTGTGTTTATTTTTGTAAAACTAATTTAATATCAGAAATCAGCCGCTAAAATGTTTTGAGAGTGGTACGAATCGACTTTTTACTACACATACCTAATTAATTAATTATATTCCCTAATACATGAGAATTATAATTTGTTATAATTATTGTATACACATTACCTATTAATGAACTTAAAAATACGACATTGTTTTTAGTACCGTAGTTCTTTTCAAATTATAAATAAATCTCGTGTTACAAAATTTGGACTGGATAACTGCGTTTTTTTAAAATTTATTCATGACAAATATTACGAGAAAAAATAGCATACCTAAATGTATTCATAAAACATGGTTAGTAAATTAGATATTCCTCTTAAAATAAGATAAAAACCAACACAAAGAATCAAAAACCGCGCATATGAAATAATTAAATTAGTTATATACCAACCCGCGAAAATATTCGACTACTTATCCAAATGTTTATTAATTGTTACATTGCTTTTTACTCGTCCGACATAAACACTACACAATGTATAATTACAGACATATTAAGTAGTCAATTGAAAATCAAAAATGACTATTAATTAACCTCCTCGCAATTGTATAATCATTATTGAGTAAGTGACCACTGCACTCATCACCTGTAATCAGTAAATACATCGCATTTATATTTTAATTCTGTAATTTCGTGAAAATATCACATGTATCAATACAAATTATCACAAGTTAACTTACGTTTCCCATGAATCCGTACGTTATCATAAATAATTTCCCACTCTGACCAATGCCATTCGAATTTATATTCTGAAGAATAGTGTGCATGCGAGAGTCCAGCTTTTCGTCGTAAAAGCTGCTATTCATTTTCGAGTAGGAAAACTGAATCCACACCGAAAGGGACTTTGTCTAAACGAGATACATAAAAAAACATCCTGCAGAAAAAACTGTGATTTCCTTTGCTCTTTTTATCTAATGCAATTTGTTGATTTTCGTAGTAAACACCTACAAAGGCAAACGTGCTTGAATGGTTTTAAATCTTTCGAGCAATTAAAAGTGATCGAAAACCAACATCGTAGAACCCATAAAAAAGTAAAGAAATTAGTGCAAAAGTATTTGAATTGATGTTCATAAGATAGTAATACAAAATAGAAAGCATACCATTGCATTTACGTTTGCAGCTGGAAAAACCACCAACAAAAACTCTAAAATGCTTAAAATTCGTTTAAACTGATTCATTTGAGTACTTCCAAACAACTGAGGTAGCTGAATGGCCCACAAAGGAATTAACCCGAGACACGATGCACAGTAAATAAAGCCAAACGCTTCTCCACTGTACTCGAAAGCTCTGCAAAGATCATCCACGCTGTCTAATACCTGCCAAAGTATAATTAGTGGCAGTGCCAGTATAGTAACACAAATCGATGGTCAAAAGTAATTTATTATTAAATTGAAATTTTATTACAACAATTATTTGCAAATTATTATATTTTAGAAATAGAATACTACCTCTTTGATCATTACGTTTACGTTCGCAATGAGATAAACTAATAAGTGATTTGAGCAAAAGTTACCAGCTTTAATTCATTAACAGACTTAGGCATACACCTAATTTTCTTGACCCAAGCCCGGACAATACACCAAGTCGTACAGGAAATCAAAATCATTAGGTAAAACCCAGCCTGGTCTAGTAAAATAAACATAAAATAAAAGTATACGTAGGATAGCGCCAGGACATAATCCCAGAAAGTGTAGTTTTCTGTAAGCAGTAAAACAAAGATGAAAACATGATGTCATTCACGTCATTGAACGGCGATGAACAAACTATCACCGACGTAATTCACCAGGAAGGAATAGTACGTAACTAATTGTATAGTATATTCTATAATTTCTACAGTCTAACCTTGGCCTTGTAATAATACGGAATCCGTGTAGTTGACTCGCCCGAAATATAACCTGTGAGTCCAATCAATTAAAAACTTCCGCGAGGTCAAATAGTCAAAATTTTCTGCACTTGAAATATCTGACAGGATGTCGTTTAGACTCTCTGCAGCCGCACATATAATTATATACGACAGGAAAATAAGCGACAAAATTTTTCCCTTGAAATTTAAAAAAGAATTCATTAACCACATGCAATTTGTAAATAATTCTTCACTTATAATCTAATTTTTACTTTAAATATTAAACTTGAACTTTAAATTAAACATTTTTACTTGTTTTTTCCGAAACGCAGCTAATATCGGAGCCAGTGTACGTGAGAATATGCTCAAATGAAGTGCACAATTAGCACTGTCTTGTTTTTTGTATGATTTAGTATCCGAATGTACAGGGCCAGATAACGACGATGGCACTACTGTATCAGTAATGAGTGTCCCAAACATCTGAAGGTGATTTAAAAATCCAGAAATATTTTCCATTTGAAAATTAATAGTACAAACAACAGAAAATATGAAGAGCCACCAAGCGAACGCGTAAACCCCTGCGGTCCACTGCTTGGACAGCGTATTATGATTTGAGGATTCTACGTGCAATATTCCTGAGCGTGCCACCAATACAACAGCCCATGCATTGACAACTCTCACTAACATCTGAAAAAGAAAACATTAATAATTTTATTCAGTTAAATTGTTAATTATGATAATTCATTATTGGATCTTGTAACATACGACATACTATTTGGGTAAAAGAAGCCAGGTAAAAGAAAACTCCAAATATTCTAAAATGTTTGTTTTTTTTTAGTTTACAAGAAAAGAAGGAGGCCAAATATTTGGAGATTTTTTAGAAATTAACCTCGAATTCTAAAACTTGTACAATACAAAAATATCTTAACGTTTAATTAGCACTGATTATTGCTTTTCACTACTAAAGTTCTGTTACTGCAGCTGCTACCCAGTCCATACGTGAAGAAGCTAAAGGTTTTAGTAAGCTTTTTGTTTTGTTTAACCAATTATATGCATAATTTATCACCTTTTGTGTAAATATTCAAGCGATTTTAACATTATGCTACGAAAAAATCTTTAAAAAAATCTTGTACGGTTGCGCTAACAGGCTTAGATGTTAACCTCAACAAGCTTATCCGCAAACATTAACATTTTTGAGAGTGGGGAATTGGGGAAATGGGTTAGCCTCGTGTAACAGCGCTGTATGCTACAAAAACTTTTTAACTGGATTTTTTGTAGTTTGTATATTTACATCAAATCAGTTAAAATCTACAGTAAACCTGTTAAAGCATTTAAGTTAAGTCACTTCACTGTACTGTTGTTAAGTCACTGTGTATGCAAGCTAAATTAGTGATCAATTGCAAAAATGTGCTGCCAGTCCAGTGGTTAAGGAGGTAGTCACCTATGCCCGAGTTTGAGGGTTCGAATCCAATTGTTTGTGTTATTTTTCAGTTAACTTAATCGTCCAACAGGATTAGCAATTGCGTGCTCTAACATTGATTTTGGAAAACTTAGTATAACTGCAAGATCGGTAAATCCCTAACTGAAATTCGCGTTGACCGCTGTTAACAGCTTCTGCTGTTGATGACGGAGTAATAGAAAAGTCAGTCACAAATTAATAGTAACGTGGTAAATTCGCCCATTCTAAGTGTATAGTGATACGAATGCATTATTTTAAAGTTCTGGAAAAACATCCGGTATTTTTAAACTTGATACTTACCCCAAAAAACATTTTTTTTAGATAGATTTTCAAAAAATAAGAGGTTTTTAAAACATTTTTAAACCTGATAAGAGATAATCACAGTTCGTTTGGTATATCATTTATGTGAATATCAAATGATCGTCAGGTCAAAATATCAAAGTACAGGTTAACGGGATAAGATTCAAAATTTCTCATTTCACTACTGTTACGGCTTCCATGGGAAGCAAAAACAAAGGGACCATAATAATTAGGTAGAGAAATTAGTGGAGGATGGTTACACTTACCTTTTTCCAAGTAACGCAGACTGGATAAAACCTGTTAGTTTCTTCGCAAAAATTGATTCTAAATGGACAAATCAAGAGCCAGTGTAATCCATTTATATAATTTTGAACTACATTCAGTGCAGTCAGTTGTTTAGTTTCCGAAAATGGCAACACGTTTTCACTACTTACTAATTTCATTTTAGAATTTACGTAATGCATGGACAACAATGTGGGGACAGACGACAGACCAAAGTTGTTCAGTATGCATTTACTAAATGGGTAGGAATTACCTAAATGAGTTGCTATGAGTGCAATTTAGAATTGGCATCGGCCTTTACACTACATTTTACATTGTAAAATCTCTATGCTGAATAATACATTGTACTTACAATGTGGAAGTAATAATACTGATGTAATTTTTTATTCATTCGCACACAACTTGTAATAATTTGTTTTGAAGTTTGCACTGTGCAAATTAAACATTTTATGCAGATTGGTTATCTGCAGAAAAGGAGTAAAAGTAGTTCAACATAAAAAGTATATACTTATATTATGTGCTACCACTAAACGCAACATTTATATTCGTGGAGAAAAGGAAAACTTTATTAAATTGAAAACGAAAAACCTTATTTCGAGATTGTTTCAAAATATGTATCGGTAAGTAAGTACCTATAGGATCTGTGTCAATATTAATGATGAATTAGAAATTAGAACTACTGCTTATATGTACATGAATTTCAATGTGAGCATGGAATAATACGTTTGAAGATTAGTGCCTATCCTACCTGTATTTGTATTAGATTATTTCTTTTACGAACTAATTCCCACCTTGGTAGTATAGCCGCCTTAATGCTGAAAGATGTTGTTTTTTTCATTCTTCTACTGATGTGGGCCTTTCGAAATCGAGTAACTCAGTCATGCTTATATACTAAATTAATCATACAAATGTATACACGCTTAGAAAAAATTCTGGTTTGTGGCTAACCTGGACGTAACTCCCAGGGAATTATTAGATGCAATATGACACAAATATTTAAGGATAGCGGGTGTTGTTTTTTAAAGCTCGAAAGTCGGAGTCACTTCATACGATTTGACTAGATGAATAATAATCTCGTGTTACAAAATATGTGTCGGATTATAAATTACTTACACTTCTACAGCTGTAATGCCTTCGTTTTTTATTTACTCATGGCGAATATTACGAGCAAAAATACCATAATAAATGAACTCATCAAAAAATTGTTAGTAAATTACATATTCCTCTTAAAATATGACAAAAACAATCATAGTTAATGAACATAACTATGCGTACTAAATTAGTTGTATACAATCGGAGATAATATTGATTCACATATACCCATATGCTTATTGGCTGTTGCATTACTTTTTACTCGTCCATCATAAACACTACATTGTAATTATTACTGACATGTGCAGTCAGTTGAAAATCAAATTTACTGACTAGGCTGCAATTGTAAAATAATTATTGAATAACTGACCACTGCACTCATCACCTGCAATCAGGAAATACATCGCATTTATATTTTATACTTTAATTTTGTAATTTCGTAAAAATATCGTATGTATCAATACAAATTATCACAAGTTAACTTACACTTCCCATGAAACCGTACGTAATCATAAATAATTTCCCACTCTGACCAATCCCATTTGAATTTATATTCTGAAGAATAGTGTGCATACGAGAGTCCAGCTTTTCCTCGTAACAACTCGTTTTCAATTTCGAGTAGGAAAACTGAATCCAAACTGAAAGGGACTTTGTCTAAAAGGGATACACCAACAAAACAGCATGCACAACAAATAAAGAGATTTCCTTTGATATCTTATATAGGTATGTATAAAGTGGAGTTCCATAGTAAAATGCTACATCGGCAATAGTTCTTGTACTGTTTTGAACCTTGTGAACCATTAAAAGTGTATGACATCGGAAACCCTACTCACACAGAACCCACAAAATTTAAAGTCCAAGCTATTGAATAAAACGGTTTTCAAAACAAGAGTAGGAAAATAGCAAACTCACCATTGCATTTACGTTAGCAGCTGGAAATACCACCAACAAAAACTCAAGAATGTTTAAAATTCGTTCAAGCTGATCCATTTGAGTACTCCCAAACAAATTGGGTAACTGCATGGCCCTCAAAGGTATTAACCCGAGACACGATGTACAGTAAATAAAGCCAAAAGCTTCCCCACTGTACTCGAAAGCTCGGCAAAGATCATCCACGCTGTCTAATACCTGCCGCGGTTCAGTGGCAGTGACACAAGACGAAGGTAAAAAAACACAATCTTATATTAAAGTTACAATAATTATTACTGTAGGTTAGAATACTACCTCGCAGGTTATTTGAACAAACATTACCAGCTTTATTTCATTCACAGACTTAGGCATACACCTAATTTTCTTGACCCAAGCCCGGACAATCCACCAAGTCGTACAGGAAATCAAAATCATTAGGTAAAATCCAGTCTTGTCTAGTAAAATGATCATAATATATAGGAATACGTAGGATAGCGCTAGTACATAATCCCACAAAGTGTAGTTTTCTATAAATAGTAAAACAAAGATACAAACATAAATTTCATTTACATACGTCATAAAAAAAAATTAACGATCAGGAACAGCAAGTAAATAATTAATTGTATGATTGTATGGTACTCTATATTTTCTAAAGTGTAACCTCTGCCTTGTAATAATTCGGAATCGGTGTAGTTGACTCGCCCGAAATAAAACCTGCGAGTCCAATCAATTAAAGACCTGCGCGAGGTCAAGTAGTCAAAATTGTCTGAACTTGAAATATCTGACAGGATGTTGTTTTGACTGTCTTGAGCCGCATACATGATTATCCATGACAAGAAAATAAGCGATAAAATAGATCCCTGAAAATTAAAAACAAAATTCATTAATCAAAATTTGTATATAATATACTAACAATTAGTTACTATACGTTACGCTTTTACTGCTCTCAATTGTGCATTGTGCCGCGTTTTCATGAATATGGTTTGGATTTGGAAGAAAGACGCCTTTATTTCACAGAAGAGACTTACTTACTAGTTAGCTAAATGCAACTAATGCATACAACATTGGAAAATATATTTTCGTGTGAACAAATGATCATGAGATGCATAAGGACTGCACTACAATATCTGTGAAACAGTGGTTTAATAAAGTATCGAACTCATTAAAGTATCCAATTAAATAACGCAAAAAATTAATTGTAAAACATTTTTACTTGTTTTCTTCGAAACGCAGCTAACATCAGAGCTAGTGGACGTGAGAATATGTTCAACTTCAAATGATGCGTACAATTAGCCCTTTCTTGTTTTTTGTATGATTTAGTATCCAAATGAACAGGGCCAGTTGACGACGACGACACTACTGTGTCAGTGATGAGTGTCCCAAAAGTCTGAAGGTGATTTAGAAATCCAGCAATATTTTCCATTTGAAAATTGAAAGTACAAACAACAGAAATCATGAGGAGCCACCAAACGAACCAGGAAGCTCCCGCGGTCCACTGCTTGAACAGTGTGTTATGATTTGGAGATTCTACTTGCAATATTCCTAAGCGTGCCACGAATACAACAGTCATTGAACTGACAACTCTCACTAATATCTGAAAAAGAAAATATTGATAATTTTATTCAGTTAATTGTTAATTATGATAATTCATTATTGGAGCTTGTAACATACGACATACTATTTGGGTAAAAAGAAGCCAGGTAAAAGAAAACTCTAAATATTCTTAAATGTTTGTTTTTATGAGTTTGTAAGAAAAGAAGGAGGCCAAATACTTGGAGATTTTTTCGAAATTAACCTCGAATTTCAAAACTTGTACAATACAAAAATATTGTCGGAGAAGAACTAAATCTGACTATCTCCTTTTGGTGCTAAAAGCGAAACTGACTATTACCATTTTTTGCTAAAATCGAAAATGACTATCTCCATTTTTCTCAAAATACCAAGGAGGAAAAAAAACTATATGTGACAATGCACGCTAAGAAAAAATGTTAGCAGATTATCTGCTGGAATAGTTACTAGCAGTCGCTGCTATTTTCAGTAGATTTGTCTGCTGACTTTTATTTTTTCGAGTGTGGGAAAAACTGCTGACTTTTGTACTAGAGTAATCTACTAAACTAGCAGCTACTGCTGCTAGAGTGTACTTAGCCGCTGTATCCACTGAGTCAGCAGAAATTTTGACTTAACGCTAATTATCGTAGTAGAGTTGTCTACTAAAGTAGCAGTTGCTGCTGCTAAAGTTTAGTTAGCCGATGTATCTACTGGGGCAGCAGAGATTTTAACTAACGCTAATTATACGTTATATTTTACTGGCAATGGTGATTCTATCCTAAAAAGCAAATTGTAATATGCGATCGCATATTTCAATTCGACGTAGTGCACCGGCGAAATAAAGAAAATATATTAATACAGGTATTATTGGTGACGATAAAGATATACAAAATAAATTGTGCTGTTACATATAGTAAATAAATTAAGTTATTCAATTTAAACTACTATAGGTGCATCCCATGACATTTTTAGTTACTTTAGTTAAGCAAAATTTGAAAAACGATTTAGACAAAAGGTCACGCTCATGACCGTGGGTTATAAACTTGCCCTACCAAATTGGAAAAGGTTGCGGGGACTAAATGTGAACCGTATCGCTCAATACAATGATGAACGCTTTTTTCTTCACAAAATAGAGAAATATACTTTAAAATATAGATCTAAGCGATATCTATCCATCTGTTGCGGTATTA
>JAQFZE010002878.1:0-13659 GCA_034695245.1 Dicyrtomina saundersi | reverse complement strand
GTGTCGTAAGTTTTCATAGTGACCCATCCTAAACTTGTATGACGTCACTTGTGTCCGACCCATTGCTAGTAAATTCCTTATGTACATGATTTTGGTCGAAAAACTAGTCAAATCATTTCAAGCGATGTATCTATCGGCTGCGGCCACTGTGGAATGTAGTTAGGTACCTACACTCCACACGCGGACGAAGAATCTTTTTCCATGACCATTAACAACGTAAAATTAATGAAATGAAGTACTCACAAAAAGGATTGTTTGGTATTAATCAATTTCGCCTGGGGCGTTGGAAAAAATGACTTCACGAGTAATTTATTAATTTTTTTGTAAGCTGTTATTACACATTGCGCATTGTACAGTATGACTAAAAAATTTTGCACGAATTATGTTTTCGAAAATTAACTTTGGTGAAAGTTTTTATAATAATAATTACGTCCAAGACATAGTTTCATAATTGTTAGCCAGCAGTACACCAACGTCACCAACCAACACAACGCACCACATCACACTTCGTACTTCAACCGCTCCAACGCTCAACGATGTCATATTTTACTACGTCAGTTTTCTTTTTGTAGCTGTGTAACGTTCCATGTACTATGAATAGAAAATAGAACAATTAACAACTTTAGAATTTATCGTTCTGCATTTATGGAAAATGTGAAGAGCAGAGAAACTCATGTATATAATATAGACACCTTATAAAGTAATTTCTCAAATAAAATATCCTCACCAAATTGTATCCCTCCAGCTCGCTGAACTCTTTCATGTCAAACAAGTTCCCTTCAATAGTAATAAGCGAAATTTTGGATTCTGACAGGATACTCAGAGGAAAATTTTGGATACTCAGGCGATTCTCATGAAGACGAAGTGTTTTTAAATTTGGACATGATGCTAAATCTCGAGAAATGGTTTTAATCTGAATGAAGTAATAAAAAATCAAAAATTTGAATTACCTACAGCATTAAATTATAACCCAAACGGCAAACGGAAGGATTTATAATTATTATTGTATTTTTTAGTTTTATTTAAGTGCTACCTGATTATTATTGAGAATTAGTTCAATGACTTGAAGGCTACCAACACCACTCGGAATATCTTGTAAGCGATTACTGGACAGATCGAGCATTGTCATAGTAGGTAATCCACAGAATCCAAGAGGGAATTTATTTATTTGATTCTCACTAAAAAAGTCAAGGCGACCAAAAATCAAACATGTTTAAGTTTCTGGTAAGGACTAAAAATATTCAAAATACTAGTATATTAATTATACCTTAAATTCACATTCTTTAGCTTCTTTAACCGCTGAACTGTGTCAGGTACGGTTCTTATTCGATTGCCAGAAAGCGAGATGGATTCTAACTTGATCAATGATCCAATCTGCTCTGGAATGGCTTCTAAATTTCATATTATTTTGAAATAAACTATGTATAGACATCTACGTGTAGTACTTATTTAAAAAAAACATTTTAACATAGCAAACAAGTCAAATTCAATATCAGTTAGCCTCTGTTAATTTTGACTTCCTTACCAATATTATTTGAATTCAGGTTAAGGTGCTTGAGGTGTTGGAAGGCTCCGATGTTGACAGGAATCGAATTAATTTTATTACTTGACATGTCAATACTGCGCAGGACATCTACTATCTTCGACAAGTCTTGAGGAAACTGTTGCCCAAAACAAAAGCAATGAAAACTTTTCATATGGTATGGTAAATTAATCATTAGGAGAATGGGATTTATTAGCTTGGAATTTTAGTTCTAATGGTGACAGCTGGAATTCGAATGAGTCATTTATATTGTGTTGTGTTATGCTATATAGTGTATATAGCACAATAAAAAGTACTTTTAGTAACGTATTATTTACCTCTTTAAGTTTTGCATTTGACATGTGGAAAACACCAGTTTTGCTGGAGACTTCGACATGCTGTCGGATTCCCTGCCTTCCTAATTTCGAACTCATCTCACCAGAATTTTTCTGGCCTTCACCGCCACGACAACACCAGCACCAACAGAAGCTGTATAACATAATTATTATAGTATTCTGTCCAAGTTTTTAGCTTACAGGCTACTGTGGGCCTGTGGTGGATTGTTTGTAGAAACCTTGCAGTCTTATTATGTGGTCAATTACACGATTTTATGTTTTTCGTTTTATTGTTGAAATCGGCGATTTTACCTTTCACTGTTCTGTTGCATTTTCAATTTTTCGCTGACATTTCTTCAATTCCATTGCAATAGAATAAATTGTTTTACATTAATGTTACATTAACATTAAAAAAACGTGTACAACATAATTTTGACGGATAATTTGCTAATTTTGGTATTTTGGTAAAAAAATAATAAAATAATGCTAAGTTGCTCTAATGCTCTAATAGCTCTACTTCGAATTTCGAATGGTGTGTCCGGTCCCGGTGTCGTATTGTAAACTTATTCATTGGCTAACTATAACTAATATTAATGATAACAACTTTTTATCACGATAATAATAATAATATTTATTTAAAAAAAATTAATTATTTAATTTTTGAATTTCTAAAATTTGATTTTTTTGTTGACAAAAATGAATCTTCAAAACCTACTAAAAATATATCATTGTAATAATGGAATGGCTCACTACAGAACTGACATCAAATTAAACAGATATAACAAAGTGAAATACAATACAATTTCAAAAGCTTTTGAAAAATGGAGATAACAAATTAATATCTGAGGAAACGCAAGACCGCCTTCATGTAAAATCGCAATACGGTATAGAGGCAATGCATGGAAAAATGTCCGTGGGATTTATACGATTTTATATGCAAAGCTCATAATGAGCTTTGCATATATACCGCACGTATGTAATTCAGTGTAGATTGTCGATGTACTGGTGTTACGTTGAGACTGTTGTTGTAATTACATCTGGTTTCATTTAACTTATTAGCAAAGATGTGATTTCACAAATTACTTGGAACTGGAACCGGTTGGGCCACAGTGTGTTGAGTGTTGATTAGAATGCAAATGTACTAACAAAATTTCTACAGTACTCTAATTAGATTATAAATTTCATAATGTGTTTCACTAATTACACTCTGAAATCCAGTATTCCTATGAAACCTGTTCGTTATATGTAGTTAGCTATAATTAATTGTTATTACGAGTAAACAAAATGATGCGGTTCTTTGTTATTATTGCCGAATAAATTCTACACCTTTGTTGAATTCGTGCAGCATACAATAATTTATTACTACTAAAATCGAACTCCGGATATTTGCAAAATAACTCACTATATCAGTCGCACACTTTATACTTTTCTTCTAGTACTAATAATTTCTACCTCAATGCGTACTTACAAAAAGCTAAGAATTTAATCGAAAAGTCTATTCCATATAATATACAAAACAAAAGTATGTAAGGGCGTAGTTAATCTAAACCGTCAAAATATTTTTTGAATAAGCATTTTATATAATTTAACTTTATTTCAATGTGTGAATACACAAAACAAGATACTATTGATTACAGATACAACTGCCAAAATAATAATTTTACAACAATTTTACAAACCGTGTTGTATTCTATGTGTAGTATCATGCGAAATCAGTGATGGGTACACATGTCCCATCAGGTCCCACTCTGTGTGAATCAGCACAAGCTGTAACTGGGGCAGTATTAGAAATACTGTACGTAGCGAACGAACTGAAATTACCACTTGGGGTACTTAGTTCTGCTGATGAATAAGCACCGTTTTGGTTTACACTGTTAACAGCATGGGGTCTCCTATGAAACATCAGTTCGAACTTCAACATTACTGGGAAAGTTTCACTATAGAATCCAAAGTATTTTTCCAGACGATGAGATCTGGATCCAGTAACAACCAAGTCAGTCACATCATTGAAGAATGTAAAGTCCACGCCTAATTGCTACGCAAAAAAATTGCACAATAAAACAATTAGTTATACTTACCTAGCTTTTTTTGCCTATTTAAAATATTATGAAATGATTGAGCTTTGTAAATTAGGGAAATTACTTCCTCATCAAAAATAAGTATAGTTAATAATAAATACTATAAATAAAAACAAAAGCACATGCTTTTTTGTAAACTTGAAGATCCATGAAAGATCCACCCCATGAATATGCTCCAAAAACTAGCTCGCAGGACTGGGAACCCTCATCTTCGAGACTAACATTACAGAATGCAATATATTGACACGGGGTCGCCAACAAGACGTGACCATCACTATCGATTAAAACGTTGGATTCCTCACAGTGCTTCGAACTTGGGAACGAGACTCTATATGTAAAGGCCATTAAAATCAAGAAATCAGAACATCTCCCATATGGCACCCATCCCTTCAAAATATTACATATGAAAATGTAAGCTTTGATTTTGTTCATACGAATTTAAAAGCCTAATTTCTGGTGTCCAGACTGTACTGCTAGGCAGGCTTATAACATCAAGGCCTCCATAATTAGCGGGATTCCATTCAAGTCTAGAATCAGTCCATAGCTATACAGAAAATGGTAAGAAAATTAATTTATTATTTTAATTAATTAATAATATTCTTGTAACCGCAGCTAATACAGCATAATGAAATTATTTTTGGAAATACATTACTTACTAATAGTAATTTACGAAGTATTTTATTACAGAAGTCTGTTGGTCTTTACGAATATTTTGATATTTCGATTTTAAGGGAATTTATTAAATTTTTTTATTAGTTTACCTTTCGCACGAGGCTGTTAGTCTCAAATGTATTTCTTCGAGGCAGTCCATCCTAAAAAATTGGAATAAAAATAAATTTTCTGAGAGTACAGTATTTAGTTTGTCTGCTATACAGCTAAAATGTTATACTTAGATGGTTAGTAGTAGAAAAAATAGACTCACTATATTTAACGTAAAAATAGAAGTACCCAGCTGAACTGTGATGTTTGAAGGATAATTAAGCTTATTGTACTTATCCAGCAAATGTTTGATGAGCCTTTCCCGATCTTCAAGTGTCCCATTAGACCCTAAATTTCCAACGCCAAATCCAAAATTTGAATGCGACTGAGCCAGGGAATTATCATCTGCTACATCTGGGTAATCTGGAAGGGCGGTTGTTGAGTTCTCATCTGTCACTGCATCGAGCTCCAGCTGAGGCAGAGCTGAACTAGTTGGCAGAACTGCAAAAGTAAAAAATTTAGTAATCACAAAAAAAAAATGTATAAAAGATGGTAACTTTTATTTTTTATAATATTTTTGAATTGAAGGAATTTGGATTTTGATACAAAATTCGATTAAATAAAATTTCAGAATTTTAAACTTACGTATAACATAATTTGAAATAATACAGAGGGTTAGTCCTACAACTTTGGAAAGTTGACTGTTAAAACCTGTAACGCTCATTTTCGTACAATTTTGAATAACTGAATTGAGCTTCGAACTTTAAAGAACACAACTACGATAAAATAAAACTCTGAAAGTCTGAAACTGAAAAAGACGTGGAACTTCCACCACTGTTCGTTCACACTACCAGCATAATTTTTTGAATGACTGGTTTTCACAGCGGGAACCACCTCAGTATTTTTATATTTACACGTTCACGTGCATTCACTTATAATAGTTCGATGACGAATCCGTTGCTTTTATTAAATAGTTGAATTCAAAAACGAGTATAAGTTTTAAAAAAATGCTAAATTCTCTAGTGAATCTTTTTTTAGGTATTGGAATACGATTCTTATTCATGTAAGTAGCTAAAGTAGCAATAGCTATACTTACTCATGTAAAAGTAGAATTGATTCTTTTGCCAGTTTTATTACGTTTTATGCGTGGTTGAGGTTGTGTTCGGCTCACTATATATCTGATGAATCTGATCTGATGGGAACTATAGAACTGGTTGCCTTGTAGTAGCCCTATGCATCGGCTTTATATACTTTAATGCTGATAAGATAAGAAACAGAAAACTAGTTTTTGGTATTTGGTCACTTTTTAGTTTGTATGTATAAAATTATTGAATTATTCATTACTACATGGTAAATTACAAGGAATCAGGCGTTACTTTAAGAATTCAAAGACTGGGTATATAATTATGTCTTTAAAAAATTATGGTATTAGTAGTAGACTGCCTTTACATAATATTATTATGTGAACGTTATCCTTATAATGGGGAACCACTCGGCTATATGTTTATAAGATTCAAAACTGGTAAAAATCTGAAGCCATCACTTGTAGATAGCTGTTGCTTTAATATAAACTGCAAAGATACTATAAAGGTTCGCGCATCAGGTAAAGCCGATTTTCAAAGGCAGAGCCTACCATTTCCTATTATACTCGATCAATAACAATTTTAATTATGTACCACAGGGTTGTGGGCTTGTGATATGTTGACTCTGCAGCCTAAACTCAGGAATGACATGACATATGACACATCTCTGCAAAATGCGCGTTTTATTCCAGAAAATATAAAATGAACGATTGATACGGTAGCGATAAATCCATGAATGACATTTTAAAATTAAATCCTAAATTATGGCTTGAATTTTTAATAAGACTTTTGAGTGGAGTTACGTGTACAGTATTCACCTGAAAGAAGCGAAGAAGCGGTCCAAGCATTTCCTATGATTACATTTAATGGTACGGTGGATGGAATAAGTACTTAAATTACTAAATAAACATTGCACTATGTCCTTGGCATAGGGTTAACTTATATTATTATTATTATTTTACTTATTGTGAAATCCAGATGTTGAAGAAGCAGCTGATTCGGATTCTAGTTCAATTTTATTGACTGAAGATCAGTTTGGACACTCAATACCAAAACTGCTCTTAAAGGCATCCGGCAGTTCAAAACTTCAACGGCAGCTCACATTGATCTTCTCTGCGTAAATGGCGGCATCTTGCCCGGCCCCACAAAAGCCAGGCAGGCAGGCTGTGTGTTGTGCGCGCGGGTGCACCTTATCATCTAGAATCTAGAGGTTGCGAGTAGTAGGGAAATTTTCGTCAGCACTTTTTAACACTGGAGTTGAAGAAAGAGACGTGGCGGTGGATCGTGGATAGGAAGCCAAATTCGAGAATTTCAACAAAAAAGTTGGATTAACTGGACGAGAGTGTGGTCACGAGACTGTGTTTGTATTTGTTCTTTTATCACATAACTAAATTAAAATTGCTGGCTTCTTAATTTTCGTAAGTACTTAAAAGGTTTCTTAGCTTGGTTTACATTTAACATAATCCACAATCGTAACATGGCATCAAGCGTCAAATGCAGTGTAATAAACATTACTGAAAATTATATATAGTAACGTTGGTCTGACTGATTTTGACAGTCAACAGTATTTAGACAAAATTCTCTATAATTTCAAATCAGCGGGTCAATCATGGAATCAGTTAACTTTTTATGAAAATCTAGTCACAAAATCATTACCGTTAATTCTGTTGCCTGTTGCTGACTAGTGAGCAGGGGAAGAATTAATATTTTATTTCATATTTTTAAGTGACTGTTGTAGTGCCATCTGCAGCAATCCATATAGGATTATTTTGACATGGATTTATGAATTTCGTATTGGTGTATGTGTGCCTACCTGTTTTAGGGAGGTAACACAAATGGCGCCATTGATTATACAAGGGGGTCAGATCGTCCAATTATGACACGCTGGGGGTGGGTGGGTTTCAAAAATCAGGAATTTCGATGACGCCATTTTTGTTAACTCCCTTAAACTGGCTTTATAATGTGTGTGGTAAACTGACAGTGGTAGGTGATTTTGGTATGTATCTGGTATGTATTTCAAGCTTCCATTTCATTACACGGAAATGTCCGAGAACAAATTTAAGTCGTAGATAGATAGTTTTCCCTTTGATTAGCGAGGGAACGTAGTTTTAGGAAAATAACACGTTTTTTGGAGCCTTGCCTTGGGTCTTGTGTGCTGAGAAGTGGTAAAGTAGTGATTTTCTTTGTTAGAATCAGTTGCATTTCGGGGATCAAGACAGGTGAAGTACAGAGGTGACGACTCCAGGATTTTTGGATTAAATTAACTGCTAAAAGGTACTGGTTGAGTTGACCTGTCGTGGTCGTGGTCGTATTCTCGTATTAATTGGTGTTAAGTCGAAGTCGAGAAAATAGTGAATAAAGTTAGCATTCAGTCATCAGTATTACAGTTGACAGTTAATCCATTTTTGTGTTTTCGCAGCTCCCTTGGCTGTCAGCCGAGGTATTTATTTGAGCATCGCCATTGTCAGGATTTGCATACAAGTTGGTATTGTGATTTAGTGCTGGGCATTTTTCCTAAATCACCTTCGACGAACATTTTTAATATTGTCTATTTACACGGCAATACGTTCAGATGTAAGTAGATAGAAATGACCTTTGAGTCATAGTTGAACTACCAAAAAAGTTTTTCATATTTAAATCTAAATGCTTGTCCACTGGCTGTTTTATCTGAATGCTGATTTTCTCACTAGATTTTTTAACTTCGATGATCAAAGGCTTTGAAGTTGACAGTGGTTATTACATAATACTAGTTTCAGTCAGTCTGATTATTGATTATTTTATTTATAATCAATGTTGAATGTATTATATTGCTTCGCTAGGCGGGTTTTCAATGATTTTATATGGCCTAGGCGTATCGTTTGCATTTCAGCTCGGTTTGACTCCATGACAAAGTAGGATAAAGTCGGGTAACTGTGATAGCGGCATGACTAGCGCAATGCCCTTTCAGCAACGGGTCCCTGTAGCGCTGTTAGCGATGAACAAGATGGATCAACCTCATGTCAGCATGTCAACTTTTCCCCGTTTAATAACATGGAAAAATCCCGACTTGTTTCGCTAAATTCTTACGCGTACACACGTAAATGTCGACTGGTGGTGGTAAAAGAAATCAGACATAAACAAAATTAAATTACCTACAAAACAATGTCACACTCAACACTCAGGTCACTCGGGGTCACGAGAAGCCCGGGCTTGAGCATTACTTAGAGTTACGCACAAGTAAAGCCATACCACAAACCGCCCGTAATGTTCAAGCCAGGGTGTCTCGTGACCCCGATTGACCTGAGTCACCTGAGTGTTAAAAGTGACATTGTTTTGTAGGTAATTTATTGTGTTTATGCTCGACTTCTTTTTTACCTCTGAATTTTACCAGAACGCGGGTCGTTGTATATAGTTGTATTAGAAGATATACGGTAGTAATTTGAACCCAAAATTTGTGTTTACTTAACCTTAGGTATTAATAATTCTAAGCTAAAAGCATATTACAAATTACAATTTTATTACTAACAGTTTTTCTTTTTGCTGGTTTAATCTAGGTTGAAGTAAAATCCAAATCTAATCACTCCGACTCTACTTACGCGTGTTTCTCTGTTAAAAATACAGCATGGAATTAGACGCCAAAGTTTTACTGGTTTATCCAGAAGTGTATCTGTTTAAGATAGATCCTCGACTGCAAAAGGATGAAAAATATCGGCATCGGTAAGATAGATCTCGTCTCATTTGAATTGATTTACTGTAACTACTAACTAGTACTATATACTAATAACTACTCGACTCTACTGCTTTCACTAATCATTACGTATGCAGTTAATCTGGTAATCCACGAAAAACAGAAATATCGGCATGATTATTTAGTCTCGATTTTATTCATTTGCAGGTCATCGGACTGGGATATTGCTAATCCAATATGGATTGGAAATCTTATGCTAATTGCAGCTGGTCCTAATTGTTGTCATGTTCAGTTGGAAACTCGTAGAGGTGTCTTCGGTCAAGCTGTCATTAGTGAATACCCTTCACCTCAGATGTTCGAGCCGGTTCTTGATTCAAGGCGATACTTCACTTTGAAGATTCAGAATATAACAGGTGCGTTTGCTTGCTTATTATGGAAGAATGGGATGAATCCCGTACATAATTCAAATTCACAGTGAAGACATTCAGCGTATTATTATTAATTTTAATTTATCAATTTAATTCAATTAAAAATTCACAGGAGTCTTTCAAGTTGTTGGGTTAGGAGTTTCTACTCATCAGGAGAGCAGCCAACTAGGCAACGTTCTCAATGGTTACTTTGCCACATCGCCTGGGACGAAACGAGTAACAACGGAAGAGGTATAGCCAGGGATCATTATTTTGTGATTCATTTCAGCTATTTTGTATTATTCAAAAGTTAAAGTATAAGTAGGTATATATCGCAACTATTTATAATGTATTCCGGTACCTTTTGTTTGTATTTGTATAGCCATCGAATGAAAGCTCTTCCAAAAAAATGAAGATTGCTGAAGTGAAGCCAGAACCCTATGTCAAGGCTGTCGTGACTGCGGTGGCAAAGTCTTTAGCTACGATGGCTCCAACACCAGCTCCTTCAAAAGGTAATACCCACAGAATTTACTTCATTTTCACTAAAACTACACTATTCTTCAATTTGTCTTGTAACTATAAACTTAGTCTTCGACTTCGTGTACACGGAATTAAGCTCACTTATTTGTGGGGTAATATGAATGTGAGCTTGCAGAATAAAGATGAAACAATAATCAAGTATCAAGTCCCGGTGTTTTGTTTAATTTTGTATTGCTCTTCCACTTAAAGCATTTATTTATCAAGTAGGACAGAAGCAAGAATTTCAACAAGATGAAGCTGACAATTACAACGAGAATGGGGAGGAGGAGGAGGGAACGACAGCAGCATGTGTCTTCAGCACTCCCATTAAAAACTATAAGTATAGGAATGGGAACAAATTCCAATGTCACAAATGTCCAGGTATAATTATTATGCTTATACGATATAGTGCTTAGAATAATGCAAAACCTAAAATATCTCATCCTCCGGTTTATTGTGATTGTACACTAATTACATGCTATTTATCAAAAATATAGAAACATTCGATGACATGCGTTTAATCAAGACACATTGGCGAAATGCCCACAGTTTCAGGAGCCCCGGGCACTGTGTTGTGTGTAAACTTCCCTTTCCAAGCAGGTATGGATTAAATTTATTTGTATTAAACATCTACAAAATAGGCGAACTAAAACAAATTTCGTTATAGATTTAATTTTTAGACTCGAATTGCCCAACTATTAAAAAGTAAAGTTAAAAATTACATTTAGGACATCTTCAAGCCTCTTGGCTACAAGCTTTTTTGTTCTGTATAGTTAACATGTTAAAATGGTCTCTTGTTCGTGTACTAAATGTTTTAATAATTGTATTTTATGCAGAGTGGAAGTTGGCCAACATCGCCGAAGTGCTCATGGCTTTCAATGTCCCGAATGTTCCAAGGAATTCAAGAAAGAATTTGGGCTGAAGGGTCATTTAAAGGATAAGCACGGGAAAACTTTGGAATTTGAATGCACCCACTGCCCTGCAAGTTTCAAAATTAGATTCCAGCTCTTGAAGCACATTGAAAATCAACATGAGCTTGGGAGTGGACAGGTGATTCTTCATCAATGTGATGAATGCTATGAGAAATTTATCACGACCAAGGAATTAGCTGGCCACAAGTTAAAGCATGAGGAGCACATTAAATGCGATCGCTGTGGTCAAAGGTAAAACATATTTATTATTCAATGTACTCAAACATTTACATTTACAATTTATATAGGTAATAATGTATAATATATGCGTTTGTGATTATAGATTTTCTACAAAGGCGGGAATAAGAAATCATTACCTGCAAAGCCATGAAGGTTTTACTCAACCTAGAAGCTAAACTGCACACTTTTAGTCCAGACACTCAGTGAAGTCTGTCATTCCTCATCCCACTGGGAGCATGAAGTTTGAGGAACTTAATATTATTCAAATTACAGTTTGCACAATTTTTAGTATTGAATATTTTCATCATTATTAGCATGAGAACCATCCTTCCCTTATTCCTTCGTTAACCGGCTACCGGTAGTCTCTCTTCTAAACCGGTTAGGTTAAAATAATTATTATGTTAGTAGTTAACGTTGTAACACATTTAGTTGTAGTTTTAATTGAACCATGTTTTGTTTAAATTGTATGACTGCCACATTCAAATGTGTATTGATGTTAAATATAAGGTGGATTCAGAATTCGAATTCAGGAGTCTCAATGCATTGATTTGAAAATAAATGAATTATAAAATTATTACTTGTGTACACAAAATATGCGTGTTAGACCAGAAAATCGCACTTAACTTGAATAAGGGGCAATTTTAAAATTAAATCGTAACTATGGCTTCACTTTTTCAGGAATTTTTATTTTTATTTATTTATACAGTTCATTTACATTATTACAATACAGTTCGGAAATAGTCAGTCAACATCTCGTAATACTGAAGGTTATAACTATATTCCTGTGGGATACTCACGGTTAGTTACAATGAGCTAATGACTAAGTTATTAATCATATAAATTAGAAATTATACCCATCTCAGTACTATAAAGTATGCAAAAAGAATCTCAGTAACTAAAACCTTCTCAAGTTACTCAGTTCATTAAATGGATAGGTGAGTCAATACTGAGGTTACTTTTACAACTTTTAATACTAAATATAAAAGTAGGTTAGAAATATAAAAAAAATATACTCAGTTCAATCATGCCCAAGCATCTTGTAAATTCATCTTGTATAATATGCAGGGGAGTATTAATATATTGATAAGGAATTAATAATTAGGAGACATGTGACAACTCACTGTAAAATTCATTTATGGATAATTAAATTAATTTGAAACTTCAAGTAGGACGCCAAATTGCAGTCTTTATAATGAAGCTATTGTAGATGCTGATCAAGTCTTCGTGTTTGTATTCTTCGAAGCAGCAATATTTTGAAAGATCTGGATCCGATTTCTGGGCACATTCATAGCAGAATGTTTTGTAGTGTTTGAGTCCATGTTCTTTGAGCGTGAAGTATAGGTGAAAAAGTTCCTCACTGCAACCTTGGCAGTAGTTAATCTCTTCGTGAGGGAGTCTTTCACGGTAGAAGGATTCCACGAGTGGGTGATGGTTCAAGAGGATCCTCTTAATTCGCACGATGTCTACAAGCGACTTGGCCAAGGTTTTCCTTAAATTTCAAAATAAAAAAGGAATAAATTAAGCTGTCTTTTTTATCGACACACACACACACACACACATAAATAATAAAAATATGCATTTCTAAAATACTTTTTGAATTATTATTAAATAAATCAAAAAAATGTCTTACTGAAGCATACGAGTGAAGACAGGATCTTTCCAGGAGATATCTTCATCACTGGCTAATTTCCAAGAAATGAATAGCATGGGAACGAGTGACTGGAATTTTTCCACTTTATTCCATTCATACCGCTCCATCGCAGCTTCATACTGAGTGGACTTGAAAATACCCAAATTCCATGCAATATTATTGCAGACGCCATTAGCCTGGACCCAGTGAACACATCCGATATTGACGAATACCAGTTCTCCTGGTTTCTGTAGAAATCGATAGTAAGGACATCCTATTGCCTCCAACTTGTCAATGCTTGGCCACCAGGAACCGGAGAGAAATTTCAAGCCATTCCTGTGTAGGTCACATTTATAAAAAAAATCAGTTAACCACAAGCATTTTTATTGCAAAATATTTTGACATTTTTTGACGATCCCTAAAAAATGTATGAATTCCAGATATCGTCTGTGAAGAACCAAAATGACCCATATCCAATTTAGTCTAGAATCAAAATGAGAAACATGCCTAATATGTTAATTAAGAGTTTTTGAAAAGCATAAAATGCTCTATTTGCATGTTTTAAAAAA
>JAQFZE010002877.1:0-13660 GCA_034695245.1 Dicyrtomina saundersi | reverse complement strand
ATTCCATGTTTTTGAAAAGGTGCAAAATGTTCTAATTCCATGTTTTTGAAAAGGTGCAAAATGTTCTAATTTCATGTGTTTGAAAAGTGTAAAATGTAGTATTTACATATTTTTGAAAAGTGCAAACTGTTCTATTTAAATGCTCTCAAGACATATTTGAATATTTCTGTAGATAGTTGATATTGTTTTTATCTATAAATGGATATGGGTCATTTTGGTTCTTCACAGACGATATTACGCTTTCGAGGTAAATACCTCTTTAGAAGCGATAAAAATCCTAAATAAAATCACGCTGGTTTCGTTTTTATTGATGTCAAAGAAACCCAACGTTACGTTACACTTGAGTAGAGCTGCCTGTCTAGTTCAAGCTCAAAATGCTCACACAAGCCGAGTTTGCCGTCACTTTAAAGTTGTACAGCTTCTTGGCTAAACTAAATATTTTCCCAATGAATGTGGATTTACAAACAGGGAAGATTTTAAAACAAGAATCCCTATTAAAAAAGTTTGCTTGGTATTCTAACCTTATCTGTACTGTTTCCGTTTTGAGTTATCAAAATGGAAGAATGGTCGAGTCTCTCATAGTCCCAAAATATTTTGTACTCCGCCATTTTCCAATTCAAACTGTCCTCTGTTTGGCCTTTAATATTTCCACCTACATCATTTTCTCAACATTTATTCAATGGCCTGGGATGACTATTGGACTCTTCAACCAAGTATTTAAGAGTGAGATATTAGTTTTCTAATAGTTTCTAATAGTCTATAACTTGTACATACAGTATTTACATTTAATTCTTTAATATTTCTTGTATTTACAGAGTCATGGGTTATCAGGAAAAAAAGGAATGTACGTAAAATGAAAAAAATGGAGTTGGTTGCCATTTACACTCCGTATCTCTGTTTTTTCGTCGCATTTTTAATTCTCTTAATTTTTATTTACGATCCAACTTACAGAATTCTATTATACTCAGCCCTTCCCGCATCTCACAAAACCAATCTCACATTTTTCTGTCTTTTTCTTGTTGAATTTTGTGTGCACATTTTTTGGATCTCAAATATAATGTTCATAGTTGTTTTTCACATGATGTTTTTCATGAAAGCTGACTTTGATCTGCGCAATGGAATTTCTCGGCTTGGAACACAGCATCATTTAATATTACCACGAAATAAGACAAGTTGGGTCAATCCAGAAGAGAATTATTCACAGGTTCAAGTTAGGATTAGTGTTTGGGAAACGTTTAGGGAATGGCGACAAATGGAGCTGGCTATTAACTGTTTTAATCTGAGCCACTCCAAGGCTGTGTTTGCTGTCAAAAATAATCTTGTGGCAATCACCATTGTGTGCACAGTCTACGCAATCAAATTCTTCACTGTTGATCTCCTGGTGGGTTTGACTGCTGCTGTCATCCCGTTGTGGACGATCATCTTGTACACGTCACTCTATGACCAAGCTTTCAAAATCCCGGAAAATACTAAAGTGCTAAGGAATCAAATGATGAGTTCGTCCAGCACTGTGGTGGTGGACAAAGATTATTTTAGGAAGCTCATTCGGTCAGTGAGAGTTGTAGGGATTATGCAGGGCAGGTTTCGGACCATGGAGCGAGTGTCGACACCCTTATTTTTTGATTTCATCACAAGAAATGTTGCTTCTATTCTAATTTCACTCCTAAACTGATTTTTTGTTGTTGTGGAATACTTACAATAATAAAATTGAAAGAAATGAGTTATTATGACATGATATGTATAATTAGCTGGCGGCTGGCAGTACTTAACGAATTTATTCTGACATCATGTAATTATTTTGGGGCTATGATACTAGTGCATTGGCGGTAATAAAAATATTGTATGGGATTCACGTATTTTGGAGTTTTATCAATGCACTTACTTAAATTAATTAATAATTTACACTATATCGTCTATGAAGAAGCAAAATGACCCATATCCAATTTAAGCTACAATCAAATTAATCAAAATGAGCTATGTCATAAAAACAAAATGAGAAACATTCGTAAAATGTTAATTCTGAGTTTTTGAAAAACGTAAAATGTTCTATTTTCATGTTTTTGAAAAGGTGCAAAATGTTCTAGTTCGTGTTTTCGAAAAGGTGCAAAATGTTCTAGTCCCATGTTTTCAAAAAGGTGCAAAATGTTTTAATTCCATGTGTTTCAAAATTGCAAAATGTACTATTTAAATGCTCTCAAGACATATTTGAATACTTTTGTAGATAGGTGATATTGTTTGTAGCTAAAAATGGATATGGGTTATTTTGGTTCTTCACAGACGATATGAAAGCTGGTGTTAGGATTTAATGTATTATCCTATGCAATTTCTGCAATGTAAACAACGGTTTTACTTAGGTAGGACATTTTCCACCCGGACATTTAACTCCCTCACTGATTCCTTCTGTTGATTGTCTACTAATCGTATAAGTAAGGTATGCAAAATTATAGAGAGTTAATTGCTTATCGAATATTAAAGTTGCCTTATTACTAAAAATACTTAAGTACCTATATCAATTAGCATTTTTAGCATTCACAATTAAAGACCACTTAAAAATTGTGATTTGTTTTCCTTGTTATTATTACAATTTTATTGTAACTACAAAAAATTTGATTTTTGACAGTTCCATTCTTAACCTGCTGTACATCTGATATGGTTATAGTTAAATGATTTAAGACCACCCTCACGTCATTCATTAGTAATATCAATCAATCAATATCAAATAAATATTTCTTGGTTTTCCTCTTCAATACTGCAAGAAGCGTATGTACAAAAAATATAGCCAGTGCCAGGTGCCAGTTGATAGAAGAAAAAGGAAAATATTTAATTCACTTATTTTAACTACTATTTTGATTGTTGGGCTGGTCATAAATACAATACGACACTGACATTATTAAGTACACTTGCCTTTTTTATTACGTTAATATTTTTACAACAGCATTAACTGCAAAGCATCTATTGTGTTTTATTTTATCTGAAGCTGGGGTATACATACGTGATTGCGTGATACTGAATTGAAATTCCGACTGCTATTGTTTATCCTCTAAAGCGCGAAGGAGAAGGAGAGAGAGCATAAAAACGTAGGTATGTACATTCAATGTAAACTTGTAGCCTGGCATGAGATGAGGATGAGGATGAGATTGAGATGAGGAGATGAGATGAGATGAAAAGTGAAGGTATTTTTCATAGAGAAGTTTTCCAAAGAATTTGCGCGGTTCCCTTCAAGACGCTCGTGGTTGAAGACTTGAAGCAGAAAAGCAGGCAGTCAGACATTTCGTCCGAGCAGGAAGAAAAAAGTGACGATTAAAGCCTTTTCTGGGAAGAATAATTAAGTTTTTTTACTTTGTAATAAGTGAATCCTAAATTGGAATACAGTTAACTAACTATACTTAAGTAAGCACATTCCATTTTTTCGTGGGTGTCTTCTATATAAGTGTATTTAAAGTCGTTGAAAGTTGAAAGCAAATATTAAATGTAGTAATTTCGAATCTCCTGCCTGTCCACCTGTACTTCTATCCTAACCCTAACTTCCGCTTATTGGTTTCCGGTCGGTGTCATATTGCTACGTCATTTAAGACGAAAACTTAATATCTTGACATTAAAGGTAAGGCCACTGAAATAACGTTAATATTTAAATGTATTCATTGGCAAATTAACAGAAAAAATCAACTTTACTTGGCTCAGCCGATGGCATTTTTTAGTCATTTGTCGTTCAGCCGTTCGGCAATCGTCAATCGTGGCGGAATTAAACTATAAATTGCAATGATTAGGTGCCTACATTTTTTATTTAGTACATAGCGTCTTTATAGCAAATCACAAAAGGATTCGTTTGACTTGTGTGAACTGTGTATTCAATATTTTAGTAATAATTTATAGTAGTTCAGCCGGTAATTCCTAATTTCTAGCTAGTGAGCGTATTTAAATAAGTCCGCAGCTGCAGTGCATTGCTGCAAATTGCTATTATGGTTGTGTTGTGCTATTGTTATTAATGTTAATGAGCGGCAAAACTTTATTGTTATTGTTTTACGTAAGTAGTAGTCGTTAGCAATTTAGAAGCGGCTGATGCAGTACAATGGCAAATTTTTACTAATGAACTTGTTATAGGTACGGTCACCACGAGTCACGATCAATGTGTGTGTCATATTAGGATATCGTCTGTGAAGAACCAAAATGACCCATATCCAATTTATGCTAGAATTAAAATGAGCTATGTAAAAAAAAAGACAGTAAATAAGATACATGCTTACAATGCTAATCACGAGTTTCTAAAATGAGCAAATTGTTCTATTTACATATTTTTCAAAAGGTCAAAATGTTCTAAGTGTTTTTTAAAAGTGTAAAATGTCCTATTTATGTACATGTTTTTGAAAAGTGCAATATATTCTATTTCCTTGTTTTTTGAAAAATGCACAAGGTTCTATGCTTTGATGAACATGTTATTTTATGTTTTGTCTGTAGATAGTGCATTTTGTTTGAAACTAAAAATGGATATGGGTCATTTTGACTCTTCACAGACCATATAATTTTAAATTGTTTCTACTTTCTACTTTAGATTGCTGTTGACCACTGCACTAGAAAGATGTTCCAGACAACTTCTGCTTCGTAAAAATAATTTATAAAGAAGTCCAGCTGCAGCGCAGACTATGTCAGGGAATATGGACATCTATAAAGTCGAGATAGAAATAGAAAGACCCACTGCCAATACAAATAAGGATCCCTCGATATTAATATCATTGGAAGATTCTCTTTCACCGGATGTCAATGCCAGAGCCAACTGTAATGCAGAGATAAAGACTGAAGGTGATCAATACCAAGAGTTACTAAGTACAGAAGACAAGGGAGATGTGGATGCTGAAGAAAAAGGAATCAGGTTTTTTCCTCCTGCATACCTCCAGCGTTATGCCCGAGTGCGTGAAGTATTGTCAACGAAATTAAAGAAATCCCAGGAGGAGCCTTCATCAGGTGTGTCAGTTTTGGAAATTGGCTGTGCTGAATTCGGAATGCATTTCCATTTCAAAAGCATTTCGAGCGTCCAGCAGATTATCTACATGGATATCGATAAAGATATGCTGACAGAGCATCTTCGTAATGTCCAGCCTTTAGTTTCTGATTCATTGAATCAGCGAGAGACTCCATTCAAGGTCGAGGTGTATGCTGGTTGCATCACTCAAACTGATGACAGAATAAAGAATTCCGACCCTCCTTTATTTGCTATTGTAGGCATCGAGATTCTAGAGCATTTGAACAAAGATGTAGAAGAGAAGTTTGTGACCACCGTATTTAAAAAGTACAGACCTCCCCTTGTAATTCTCACTACCCCAAACTCGGACTTTAATGTGGTCCTAGGATTGGAAAAGGGCAAGTTTCGACATTGGGATCATCGGTTTGAACTAACGAGAGCAGAATTTCTTGACTGGTGTACAATGATTTGTGAAATATGTCCAGAGTATGCGTTCACAATTGAGGGAATTGCGGACGGCCCACCTGGTAGTGAGATATATGGATGTCTTTCACAAATGGCGGTATTTGAACTCAATGAAAACTACGTCCCTAGGACCTCAGGAATTAATAAAGCTGTTTTCAGAAACAATGCATATCGAGTAGATAGAAAACCAATTAATATTTTGACCGTAGCTGATACTGATGAAGAGCTTGAAACAGCTGATGTTATTTACAATGAAATTAAAGACGGCAATAAAATCTCAAATGAAGAACCGATCTCAGCTGAACCTTATACACATCTCACAAAAATCGACTATCCTTGGAGACCCAAGGCACCACTGCGAGAGAGAGTCCTGAATGAAGTGCAGTATCATATAAATTACTTTGTCTACTCTAGTCACCGTTTAGAAGAGCATGAAGAAAATGGAGGAGGCTCAACAATTTTCGTCTCCCTCGATGAAATAAACAAAGCTGTGGAAGAAAGGGTCCTGGATGCTTCGACCTTAGATAGTGGTCAGTTGGAGTAAGTATAATATCGTCTGTGAAGAACTAAAATGACCCATTTCCAATTTATGCTAGAATTAAAATGAGCTATGTCTAAAAATAAGACAGTAAATAAGATACATACAATGCTAATCACGAGTTTCTAAAATGAGAAAATTGTTCTATTTACATGTTTTTGAAAAGTGCAAAATAATCTATTTACTTGTTTTTGAAAAGGTCAAAATGTTCTATTTACATATTTTTGTAAAAATGCACAAGGTTTTATTTACATGCTTTCATGAACGTGTTATTTTAATTTATCCTGTAGATAGTGCATTTTGTTTGAAACTAAAAATAGATATGGGTCATTTTAGTTCTTCACAGACGATATAATTAAGTAATGGTATTGAAATTAGTGGTACACCATTGACATTTTTTGTCGTAAAAGTACTATCCTTAGTGCTACATAATTACTTGTTATATTTTTATTTTATAGATCTTGGCTAAATGAGGAAGGCTTCTTAATGGTTCAAGAAAATGGACAGGATGGTTTAATTCTGACTGTCCCCACCAAGGAGGATGAGTTCGAAGATTACGATTTAAGTGGTGACTACCCTGATGGGACCAATCAATATTCGGAACATGCTAACGCGATAGAGGAAGAGCCGTGGGACTGATTATTTATTATGTCAATGATCTCGTTTACTCCATTTTTATGGATTTGTTATCTCACTCATTACTTTTCAAGACTGAAAGTATAGATCTATAGTGTTACATTATAAGCTAAACGATTTTCTTGAATATTTAATTTATTTCAAGTACTAATATAGTGGATCTTACGTGAGCGTTGTTTGTTTGACGTTCTTATCTTTAGAGTCAGAATAGTTTTTTTCGAACTTGCTTCGTGTTAAACAATTTTCCATCACTGTGGGAAATATCCCATCATAAAGTAATAAATTGACTTTGGTATGTCACTTACTGTTAGTCAGACTTGGCATTTTAATTTATTTAATGCGAAGTAGATTTGTAGCATCGTTTTGCATGATACTACTTAATTATATCGTCTGTGAAGAACCAAAATGACCCATATCCATTTCTAGCTAAAAACAATATCCCACTATCTACAAAAATATTGAAGTATGTCTTGAAATCATTTAAATAGAATATTTTACACTTTTCAAAAATATGTAAATAAAACATTTTACGCTTTTCAAAAACATGTAAATAGAACGTTTTGCACTTTTCAAAAAACATTTAAGTAGAGCGTTTTGCACTTTTCAAAAACATGTAAATAGAACATTTTACACTTTTCAAAAACTCTTAATTAACATTTTACGCATGTTTCTCATTTTTTTTATCACATAGCTCAATTTGATTCTAGCTTAAATTGGATATGGCTCATTTTGGTTCTTCACACACGGTATGTAGTTGTAATCTATATCTATGTTTACATGCATATACTAGATACTGAGATACATCTATATGGGCAAACGTTATATAAATCTTTTCGTAATCATGGCTAAATAGAGTTACTTCATTTTTGATGTGTCATATTAACATTGCACTATAGAATCGCTAATTGGGTACCTAGCTTTTTCACGAATACACTATGACTTTTCATCATACCAATATTTTATAGATACAGCCAGCCAGTTGATGTTGATGGATGATCCTAGCGACGTTGTGGAATTGTTGTGAGACCTGTGCTGTGCTGTAATGTGCGATTGGACAGGATGGCCATGGCAAGAATAATGCTTTGAAGCACCCCCATATATCCAAATATTGTTTTATTTGAATCGATTAATTAGATCGGAATAGGCAATAAGTATGAAGTTAGTTACAAATAATAATAATAAATCATTATTGCATAATTTATAATTGGGTAGGAGGCTGTCGAATTAGTATTAGGTTTAATTAGTCAATGTCCCAATGCATATCTGAAGTACTCTGAACAAGTTTATTTAGTAGTCCCCATCCCACTTGTTAAAATACAATCTACAAAGTTATTCGTATTCGGTATTATTTTTGTTTTCCTTTATACTTGTTGATTAGAAATTAAAATAGTTATTTTTAAATATTAGTAGTGATAAATAATTATTATTATCAGTATCAATATATTAGCTTATTAAAAACATGTATTTTAGATTCAAGTGCATCCAGGTGTTGAGCAATTTAAATATTTTATCTATGGTCATTAATGTTAAGTACTTGTGTACAAACCGGAGCTAAAATTCGTATAAAAATAGAGCCAAACTGTTAAAAACTTTAAGTCTTCTCTTACGTTTTTATTTGGTGCATTGTAACTTCTCGCTACGTTTAAAAGGCAATAATTCAAAATGCAGAAACTCTTTGTTGTCGTCGCTGTCTTGGCAGTCATCTCCTTGGCTCAGTAAGTTTCATAAAATAAAATGTATCAACTACTACTTACTAATTTTTATTAGTATACGTTGTAATGCTTGCTTTATTGGAAATATATTTGATTTGTGATTATCATAATTTATTGAGGTTAACATTATTGTTTAATTCTGTATTTCAGAGCCCAGAAATACACCCACGCCCAAGCTCTTGCTAAGATTCAAGCTGCCGGTAAGCATAATATGAAAACTTGATTGTAAACATCTCATCTCACTAATGAGTTATTTTATTTTTGACGCTGAAAATAGCTAAACAAAAAGTCTGTCAAAATTGAAAAAATGTAAGTGCCATAATTCATAACAATTAATTATTTTTCAAGGTGTTGGAATTTCATCGTCTGGTGGATGTAGCGATCGTAATAAGCCAACCTGTACTTCTCTTGAACAAATTCGTACTAAAACCATTGATAGCGGCGCTGTTGTTTTGAAGCAGGCTTCAGGATGCGCTGTCACAATCACTGCAGGAACTGAAGTAAGTTTATTAATTACTATTACATTTAGTCATTGAGATATTTTGCAAACTTATAATGTCAGACCCAAAAGTTGACTATGGAGTTTCAACTGCAACAGTGCATAAGATGTTTTAAATTGAGTATCATGAGTATCATGGGAACTAATGGAAATATATTTTTAATGTCAGGTTGGTCACGCCGCTGGAACTTACTCCCACACCAACGGATACAAACTCGACTACAGTCTCAACACCTGTCTGACTAACTACGTCAAGGCCCACTATGCTTTCATTGGTAACCGACCAGGTGATGGTGCTCCTCAATACCAATCTGCTGCTGGAAATATTTACGCCCTTGAAGGAAACCATTGGGATGTCGTTTACTATTAAATATTAAATCATAATATTTAAATCGATTTCTAATTTTTCTTTGGCTATAGTAATAGCTTCCTCGCCTTGTCCATCATTTGTATTGTAATGGTTATAACTTTTATTCTCAAAGTTTTACTCAAATAAACTACCAGCTTTTGCACACTCAACACTAATTCATTTCCGACAGTTTTGTTAGAACTTTTATTTTTATTTCGCATCAGAGCAGAGTAAGAAATAAAATATCCTACATAAATAGTTCACGAATTAAAAACGATATTAAATATTTATAGATATAGCTAGGGAATGGTCCACAAATGATGTCAGTCAAATGACCACCCTTTTAGGACTCAAGAGTAGTAATTTTAAACTCTTTTATCTTCTATATACTCCCAGTTTCAATTTATATATCACTATGTGTCATTTTTGGGAACTAGGCACTACTTTGCACATAGATCATCCAAGAGATATTAGCTCCAAAAAATGCCAAAAATATATAAAAGCTGCATAAGTTCTTAAAGAAATCCATTCCAAACCACAGCCGGCCACGAAGACACACGCTCACACCGACACAATGTACACACCTACAGTCTGGTATGTTTACATTACAGTAATTACATCAATCAGCATGTACCGTCGGCGAAGGATCAAATCCGTATACTTGCATTTTTCATGCACTGTAAAAGCAAATCCGTTTCCTTCCCATTTTGTCTATAAGCAAACGTAGTACGTAGGCTTGTTCTAAAATTATGATAATCAATCTGTGGTTGGGACTATAGGGTGGGTCATAAATGCGGAGAAATCCAGCAGAGCTCCCGAGAAGGTCTACTGCGTAATAAATACAAACGTAGTAGCATGACTCCTCTCTCACGTTTCGAGTAACTTCTTAAGGAGTAAGCCAAAAATTACGTCATCGAAGTTTGTGGGTCGGACCCTTAACCCCCCTCATTTACGGCAATGCTAAAACATATAATGGGGTGGGTCGGTCCTAAATCTGACTTTTTTGGGTACACATAATTTGTGTCTTATTCCTAAACGTTTTGACAGGAGAAGAAAAAAGCTCTGGATGAAGTCTTCCACTTATATCCATACCTTTGCCTTTAATCGGTCGCAGTCTCTCGGCAGTTGAGTACACCAAACAGAAAGTATCTTTATCCTGCTGTCACAAAAAGTCGGAATTACTTAACCAGTAAGAGTAAGTTTGTTTTTTTTCCTGTATGTATTAAATCCTTATAATTGTTTTATTTTATTAACATGGTAAATATTATTATGTGCGGGTTATTACATAATTGGCAATAAATTAAGTCATTAATTTGTGTAAAACCAACTGTGTAGTTCGTTCTTATCTATAGTATTACTACGCACTATTTTACCCTTCCTTTTCTCATTTGTATCTGCGACGTCTTAATTTTTTTCTTGTTTCATACCAACTAGTACTTTATTTTGTCGTGTCGTTGAAATTACGTAATTAGTAATAAATGTGTAATTTGTATACCTACGGGCAATTGTACTCTTACTACTATATATGGGTTAGGTTATTTAAGTTCCTGGGTTTTTTATTTCTTTCTCTTACTCTTCCAGCATAATCCCTAGAGCCTAAGAATTGGACATAATGAGTGGACGTCAATGTACTTCAGGAAAATCTGGACATCAAGGAGGTGCCTCCGGAAAATCTGGACATCATCAAGGTACCCAAGGAAAATCTGGACATCAAGGAGGTGCCCCAGGAAAATCTGTACAGCAACAGGGTACCCCAGGAAAATCTAGACATCAACAAGTTGCCCCAGGGCAGGGGTAAAATTCGCCTACAGCTCAAGAAAATAATTTTGGACTCTTTTAGTATTTTCCTTCGAGTATACCTATAAATATTTTTTAAATTCTGTATTTCAGATCCCAGATGCAGATGCACGCTCATGCAGAAGCTTGTGCCAAAATTCGAGCTGCTGGTAAGCATGAAAACAACAATTATATCAATGTAGAGTTATTCATTCTATAGGTTGAAAATAGGTAAACAAACAAACGGTTGTAGCAAACTAAATTGTGAATGCAGGGATGCAATAAAGTATCATCAGTCATAGTTAAAATTATTTTTAAAGGTGTTGGAGTTTCATCGTCTAGTGGATGCAGTGGTCATAAGCAAACCTGTACTTCTTCCGAACAAATTCGTACTACTCGCACGATTGCTGTGGGCTCTGTTGCTTGGAAGGAGGCTTCCGGATGTTCTACTGGAGGAACTAAGGTAAATTGGTATACGGGCATTTGCTACCCGGACTTTTGATACCCGGACATTTGCTACCCAAGCGCAAAATAGTATAGTTAAGGATGCTCCCATAAACTTTATTACTTGCACGTATTTAATTATTCAGGAGGATGCACTAATATTGCTCTTTTGCATCATTTCTATCAAGCCCTTGCATGCATTTATTACTTTGGCCTTGGGTAGCAAATGTAGTGATAAACTGTTAACTTAAAATCAGACCCAAATTGACTGGAGTTGACTGCAACAACAATGCCAGATAATTTAAATTGAGTATCACTCAGCAATGAAATATTAAAATTAATTTCAGGTTGGTCATAGCAGGGGAACTCACTCCCACTCCCATTCCGAAGGATACAAACTGGACTACAGTCTGAACCTCAGTCTGAAGTCAGGGAGTGAAAAGAAGAACTAGTGAGCTAAATGAAATGAAGCTAAATAATACGACTATAGTAGTAACTCATATTATGGTCAGTTATTATATACTCGCCTTTTCAATCATATTCAACGTTTGTAACTGTTCTTCTTAAAATTTAACTCAAATAAACTGGCAGTCCTACACTCAAAAATGGAAAATTGATGCGAACTTTAAGCATTTTTATTTCGCATATTAGAGTAAGAATTCGCAGTTCCTTGAAATAAAATAAAATGTCCTACATGAATAACTTTAGAGACAACTTTGCAAAAATCGGTGACAAATTGAGCGAAAGTTTCATTGTATTTCTCTTTTACAGGATTTCATTTTAACACGGAAAATGTAACACGGATAAATACAGTGGAAGGTAGGTGTACCATTTGGATATTAGCAGTTACCCTCCTGATTTTAAAATAATTAATGTTACACGGAATGATACAACTACATTTTTTCATTACCGACAGCCATCATTAACTTCTTAAAAATGTATATTAAATATTTTTACTGTCCTTATCCCTTGTGAAGGCAGAAGTCAAATGTTAAATTATGCTATAAAAATAAGATGCCTATAGGATTGTATCCTGAACGAGGCCATGAGAAATTACTGGTTAATGTGTATGTCCATATCTGTGTACTTACATTCAGAATTTTTGGCGAGAACACTCAGATAAATTAGTGTAATAATTATTACAACAGCTATAAGACAAAATACCTGTATACGACTATATATGAAATTCTCCAAAAACTCTACTTAATAAACGCTTAGGCATTGTGTAATTTTAGTGTTCATAGGTAATCAATTATTTATGGATTTTGTTGCTTGTGTTAAATTGCGGCAACATCATGTCGTGTTCGTTTTGTTCAGTTTTGAGTTATTAGTTGTGAATCGCTTGCTTGATATACATTATTGTTCACCTTTCGATTTTAAAAACTTTTACAAGTGTAATCCCGTTAACTTGATATTTTTTAATGTATTACACCATAGCCCAACCTCTCATATATTCATTCAGCGCATTTTTGTAGTACATAGTACATAGATATAGCCAGGTAGTTTTGCCTCAAAAACGGAGAGACAGTAAGAAATAGGAATAGTTTTGACAGTGTCCAAAGTGAAGGATTTAAATTGTGTCAACTGCAATATGGCACATTATTAAGTGTTATATCAAAGATCATGTAAGTTAGTTTTGAACGTAATGTTTACAAGAATATGTTGTTTAGCCTTTTTTTGGTCGCCAATTAATTTATGTCACTTTACTATAATTTACATATTTCTAGAAAATACGTCTGCAACGAAGTATAGCGTATATGCGGTCAGAAACGTGATCATAGAAGGGCCAAAACAAAACCAGTAAGACAGAAAACGGCGTTACAGAGTAATTTAAGCTTGTAGTTGTCACTATAAATATAACCTTTATGTAAAATTACCGGTTCTGATTCTAATTTTATAAATTCATTGTACTACTTAACGGAACGCTGATGGATGGTGGGTGATGGTAGTATCAACAACAAATGTACTACTGTAAAGATGCTTCATGAGAAAGTATCAATTTATGACTTTTATAGATTCATTTTTTTTAAATCGTACCTTTGTAAACAATGCAAATGCAATGACTTCAAGTCATTAGTTTTTTTGAAGGCGAGAGAAAAAAATCTATAAATAGTGTGTCATATTTTTGTCTTCGAACTCAGAATATAAAATTGAATTGCTTAGATATGGTGTATTGATTGCCAGTCCAGTGTTTCAGATTTTGTATTGAGCTTGCAACTATTACGTCATACGATATTTCTCAAATTTTACCCCACCCCCCTCAATATCATACAAATCCGTATGT
>JAQFZE010002876.1:0-13662 GCA_034695245.1 Dicyrtomina saundersi | reverse complement strand
GACGGGTGCAAGTAATACATGGGTGCGAGTTAATTCGGGGGTGAGTAATACCTGGGTGCGACTAATGTGGGGGTGAGAATGGTGGGGACAACATTAATGGGTGCAACTAATACCCAATCCATAATTATACATATTTTTATATAATGTATTCACTAATAATCACACAATATAATTATTTCTAATTCTTCATAAATCAAAAATACAAGTAGCAACGACATAAGTACACGAGGCATGATACTTACAAAACAGTAAATACAGTGCCTTGCACATCAGCCTATGCTAATGGCTCGACCTTTGCATTATAAACATACTACCTACCTACTCACCTAGAATACATATAATGCACCCTCTTTGTATCCTTTCGTGATTTTAGAATTTAAGGTGAAGCCTATTTCTCATAAGTTCCTCCCTACTGTGCTTATCAGTGGCTCGTACCTGTCTTGCACTGTCGAAAGATGAATGTAAATGGAATATTTTTTAAATGTAAGAAAAAAGTTAATTCTAATATTTTTTAAGTTTTTAAACCTTAAGGTATTAGATTTTGTTTTATTTTGAAAAAACGTGTGATTATAATTTATCTATGTAATTCTGTTTTGCGACTAAATACTTACTGTAACAATTTGTCATTAGTCGTATGTGGGCGATTTTGATTCCACGTTCACAGTGAATTAAAAAGTAAGTAAGTTTAATTAGATTCCCATAGTTATTCAGACGCTAGACACTGATATGTGAAAAACACGAAGTTAGTTAAACCAATTCCAAAGCTTCGTTGTTAAAATCTATAAACTATCAAAAATACAAATATCACTGCTTCGTTACGAACCTAATAAGCTATAGATTTATAGCAACCGTTTTCTTAGAAATAGTATAATGGCTGTACTAGTATATGGGCCTGTAGCAGTACATATGACCCAAAAGTTACAGGTTTTTATAATAAGTACATTACATAGACACTATTACGAAGCGATTATATTCAAAATAACGTGTTTTAAATACTAAAAAGGCCTGTTATTTTGACTGCGTGGAAGTTCAGAATTAGGTAGTACACGGAGGGCTTTATTAGAGGAAATGTTTTTAAGCCATACGTTATACGGTTATAAGTACAGACTCGGCTCACACGAAACGACGAAACTGAAGTATTTGCAATAGTTGCTTGTAGCCATATTCCATATCACAAGGAGCTCATAACGCCATGCTTTTTTCCGATCTGGTAAAGTAGCAATTAGGCAAGGGCTAAAGTTTGCTTTAAAAAGAAATAGTAGCGCAATCTCAAATTCCGTCACAAGAGGTAACAGAAAAAAAACAGCAAGGGCATAAAAACATCTTTTTATATCCTCTGGATTGTTTTATATACTTAAATATTTCGCTATATAATTTACTTTCAGTAGAATTACGTATCAATAAAATTAGAATTTAATCTGGCGGAGTCATAATGAATCCGTTGTGGAAAAATCCAATTCCATGTATAAAACTGTTCAACTGTTTTTAGTTCACAGGGGTTACACACATTTTTGACTTTTTAGTGTAAAGCTTACGGTGTCGTATTCTTTGCACCCCTGTGGTACGACACCAGCATATCGACTAGTCTTTATTTGTAGCTAATTTTGCAGTTCTGGTGTCGCCTGCAGTTTAAACTTAAATCATTTTTTTATGATTATTTAGAGCTCCTAATAATTGTTTTCACGCTACATCAAAAAAGTACAAATTTATAGTTTGCAATCAAATTGTTTCACTTGTGAAAAATCAGTGCTGTAATGCTGGTTTCTATTGCTAGATACTGATGAAGCTTTGACAATCATTTGATTGTCTGATTGTTTAGGATTGAAAAATCATGTCTCACTCAGCTTCACACAATGGCAGGCGGAGCACTTCCAATAAATTTTGTTCAAGGGTAGACTGGCCATACGCTATTTTTAACAATTCCGGATGCGCCCTGATTTGAACCAACTTAACGTTTAAGGTTAAATAAATTGGTTTCTAAAATGTTGATGCCTTAAAAAAACATTTTGCTTCATATTTAAAAGAAATAAAGTAGCTAGAAGCAACATAACTATTTTATCACTGTCATTTTGTACACGTTTGTAGTGTGGGGTTAAGGTCTAAATTTTAAATTACTTGAAATAAAATGATTAAAGGTTCACAAACAAATGCTCAATTTTCTTTACAGAGTCTTAAACTTTTTGGAAACCAGTAAAATTGAATTTATTATTAAACCTAAAATAGTAATATTAAAATTTCACCACTAATTAATTATCTACTAGTACAGTGTAATGATCGTCACCCCAATAAAATTGTGTATGCTGCATTATGCAAATTACAATTACAAAATTAAAAATATTTTATTATTATAGTACGATTTTAGTAACGATAGTTTGTATTTTATATCTGTGTTAAGCTAAATCGAATTAAAACCTAATTAACAACGTCTAAATGCATCGAATTGAAGATACAAACAATAAACGTATTAAAATTCTGTTGAACTTTATTAGAGTTAATTTTTTTTTAATGACTCCAAACTTTCCCTTGTCAAACTTTTAACAAGAAATCAAAGCCTAAAAAAGCTTTTTGTTCAGAAAATAGTTCCCATTTCTACTCATCGTTCTTTTCCAAAATCAATTATACTTCTTGGAAAATCCGCTGTATTAATTACAATGTTATTCTTTTGCTACACCTAAATTTTGTCTTTATATTACTACAGCTTTTAAGCATTATGTACCTAGATTATTTAAGCGTTTCTAGTGTCTCTTCTATCTACTGAAAGCATAAAATCTGTAATGTATTTACTAATTTAATTTGTCTGCTGTTCAAACTGAGACAATTTTATGATATTTAAGTAAACGATTTTACCATTCGCAAGTGTCAAGAACTTGTTTAATGAATTAGCAAAAAACGATTTTGCGACTTGACAATTTGATTCGTGCTTCCAGAGTTTTGGTGTGTGCTTTGTGTCTTACGTTTTTGCCATGTTATCTACTCTTGTAATTAGGCAACCAGATGACTTATGACGTGTTACCTAAAAAATCAAACCAGATTAAATAATTCTTACATATCTGATACTGCAAATGAATTATTTCATTTCATATTTGACAGATACTTGTGAAGCTAAATACCTATTTTATCATTGCCCTTCTGTGCACGTCTGTAGTGTAGGTTTCCAATCAACATTTTAGTTTCAGGCCTCAGTTTACTTGTGACGTTGTGAGACATTTGTTCCGCCTTTTCTGTCCGTGTCAACAACAATCCACCTACAATAAAGTAAATAAAAAAAAAATAACATACATTTTATAATAATATGTTTGACTAGCACTGTAAACCTAACCATGCAGCGTGAAGAACGCTTTAGGTATATACAAGGCAGAAGTATTTGTGTACCACTGCGCTACCTAAAATGTTGTCACTGATTTGGTATACTGATCTAGGGCTAATTAAATTGTATATGCCATCATTTAAGGTTAATAATTTCATTATCTTGAACTCGCAAAAAATAAACAGCTGTATTCACTAATTACTACCACAATAATTGACATTAAAACAAACTCCACTGCATAGAATATAATTATTCGTTTTACCCGTAGGTTTCTTCTTTTAGTTTTCTACTTTTTTACCTACCTTCCTGTACAGGTCTACCACTGTAGTATGGTCGTAAATCGTATAGTTTGATCTTTTTAATGTTCCGGCTAATCGTTTTCGTGTAACTCGCTTTCCCAACCTAAATCGAATTAGTTTAGTTTATTTACTACATGATAAAATAAGCTGCGCTAGGCCAACGTACTGGTAGTGAGATGGTAAATGTGTCCGTATCCAACTGCGGAAGCTCTCGAGTTCGAATCACAGTCAGCGTAAATAATTTTTTGATTTTTTTTGCCTGTTTGCTTGTGCAAACTGTAGAAAAGTTGTTGCCGTGAACTGTCATTGTTGATTTTTAGTGTTGACTTTGATTATGACCATGACGACAGTGGTAATAAATAAAAATACTTTGCTTTAAAATATTTGTAATGCTGACTTAGCACGTAGCATACGCCTCACAGTATTCGTAAATTACTGCAAATATAAATATTATTAGGTACGTTTATTAACTTGAATAAGGCCCTTTGCCATTCCAAGGATTGGTAAGCACCGTCTTAGTCCGTTGAATAAAATTTTAAAGAATGCGGCGTTCAACAGACCAAGACTTCGTTCCATGGCAACAGGAATTATTCTAGATTATTATAGACGCTGTTATTTATAGTTATGTTCAACATCTATAAAAACAGTGTGTAGCTTTTATAGCATTACAATATACTGTTACTACTAAATTGAAGAGTCTTTTGGCAAAACGGAATAAGTCTACTCAAGCAAATTTTACAGAAACAACGAAAAATGAATAAATGGGGACAGGTTGACTATTTTTAACTCGTGCTCACTCTACAGGAACTGCATCTGACGAAGCGCAATTGCAAACAGTTTCATAATTACAGACGGACTCTAAAATTTGTTAAAACATTTTTGAAAATTTCAATTTCTGAACTTATCAATAGAAAAATCAAATATTTAACTTTGGGTAAAGAGTCCGTGACATGAAATTTTAATTTTTTAAATCAAAATAAACTTCTTCGTTACCTTTTTATCTTTCTGTGTATATGAACATTACCGTACTGATATTGTCTATTACAAACTACGAAAATACTCGAATCACAAAAAATCTGAAACACAGGAAAGTCTTAGTTGACCTATCTGATTTTGCCAGAAAAAATGTAATAGACTTATCATGTTTTGCCAAAAACAAAAATGAGGCTGTTTTAAAAAACAACCTTGGTTGAACTTTGACGTTCAATATTCAACACAGTAATGTATCTAGTTGAATAGAACAAATAACGCAAATATTCTTATTTTTGAAGAAAATAGACTTAACTTGGTTTGCCAAAAAACTCTTCAATTAATTATTCTATTCATCGAAGATAAATAACTCCGAAATAAATTATATTGAACTTCATTGGGGGGTAAGAAACTCAATAGTGTGCTTGTAAAGCCCCCCCCCCCCCGCGGATGATTGTTATATCCTAATTTTCCTCAAGATTTTGCATTTTCCTCATTAAGGGTCTAGACTTATTCCCTGCTTATCGTTCTTATCGATGACTGGTAGTAAAATTGCACTGTCAAAGACACGCGAATAGAAAATTTCTATAAAAAATTTTAATAAGCAAATAAATTGAATATTTTTTGTATTTAAAAAATCTGTGAAGTTTATATAATTTATTTTTTTTTTTACAAAAATAAAACTAAAATAAAATATAATTCATAAAATGTTTGGAGTTTGCAAAAAAAATGTAAATAAGATTTGCTTATGTATCCTTTTTTGCGACTTGGTACATACTTGAAAAATGAAAAATCTGCCATCTCAGTGGACCCTATTGGTCGTGTTGGTTCTTCATTTACGCTGAGTTCAAATAGGCTAAGCTCAAAATTAACCCTGCTTAGTTGAAAGGCATGTAAACGACACGATTAAACCAATTAATCAGCTTTGTTGTTGAAATCTATAAGGAATTAAATAACAAAATTTTACTGATTCGTAACAGAAATAATTAACTTAGCAAATATAGCTAACTCATTTTGTGAAATAGTTAGCGGCCTGTATTAGTGTAGAAGGCTGTCCTGGTACACGGTTTTGATATTTACGGGTTTGAATATTTAGCAGTTCTATTTAGAACATTTTACTATTTAATGACAATACAGTAATACACGGGTCTCAAATTATAAACGGGTATACACATGTTCACGTCTATGGGTGGTCAAGATTTAAATCAAGTTGTACTATTACCTAATGTCCGGTATACCAGTAATATTTATATAAAAAACGTTTTATAGTGTAAAAGTTGATTATGGTCACGGCTCACACATCAACTTAATTCCATAAATGACACTTTTGAATTATTTCAAGTTGAAGGGACCTAAGACAGGATTTTAAAATTACAACGTTAACCTGCTTTCGGTGCCTTATCCAATGCGCCGTCATATTTATTTGTGTTTGAGAGCACCTAAAGTCATGGCTTTTGTATCACCTAAATCTTCTAATTTAAATTATTTGTTAACAGTTATTTAAGGGTCATTATAAAAATATATATGATAAATAAAAACAGTGCAATGAAAATAATGTGCAGTTAAATTTTTTTTACCTGTCAAAACTTAGTCCTGCAAAGCTGGCTGATTTTGTAAGGACCTGGTGGAGCGTAGCTAATTATCTTAATAAGTAGCATTGACATTTGAGGTTTCACATGGCCTCACAGGATGTAAGCCAGAGTCTGTCGGAGCCCGCCATGTAACTTTTGTGTCAGTGCAGACAGACAATAAAAAATTCCACACAATTCGAAATGCGCTCTCATTTCCTTATACATAACGCAAATGGAAGAATGGGGCTCCTTTGCTCACTCGGTGCTCCTTGAACTTCAAACCACGTCATTACAATTTCCATACTCCTAAGGATTGTCCAGCTCGTCTATGCTTTCTTGGTGATGTCAATCTATCTGTAATTAGAAAGATTTAATTTGATGCTAAATCTATTTTATTTTTTAATCAATTGCTACACATGAAATTTATCTTTTTATGACTACTGCATATAGTGAGCATCGAGCCTAATTTAGCGTTTGTAGTGCCTTTCTCACCTACGAAAAGTAATTATATCTTAAATGTATGTACTTATTTAATTTTCCTGTTATTTAAATTAATACGATATTATCTATGCGCAGCAATACTGTCATCTTAAGTTATGGGAAACATTTTGAATACATGAAAAACAAATTTTTAAATTAAAAAAAAACATTTTGTGCCTTGACAATGTGATTCTCACTTTTCGAGCTATGGTGTTAGCTTTAGGTATTAAGTTCAGGCCATGTCATCTACTCTCGTTTATATTCACCAAATTACTCATGGGTGTTAATTAACATTTTGATTCAGAAAAAAATATTTTAACAAATTTGATGCTACAAATAAATGATTTTATTTCATATTTTACAAATACTTAAACAGCAACATACCCTTGTGTTGATTGTCCTTTTGTGCACGTCTGTAGTGTGAGGCTTAGTTTGGAATTTTAGTTGCAGACCTTAGTTTAGTAGAAAAGTTCATTTTTTTTCACAGTTTTCTGACAAAATATTTTATTTTCAGTCTTTGTCGACAACGATCCACCTGCAATTAGGTTAATAAAAAAATTAAAAAATAACATGGAATATGTTGTAATCAATAAAGACAAAAACAATGTACCAAACCATGTATCACTAAAAAAGCTCAAAGAAAAAACTGGCAGAATTACTACATATTCGTGTCCCACTACGCTTAATAATTTGTTGTCACTGATTGAATATATTGAACTACAACTTGGCCTAATTCAATTTATTGAGGTATTCCTTACATCTTGTGATTCTTTTTATTTCACTTAAATGAAGAATTTAAATAATTACAAACCAATTAGGAGCTTTATTCAGTAATAGTAAATTACTACCACAATAATTGACATCACTACAAACTTCACGGCATAGAAAATATTTTTTCATGAAGTACAATTTCTTTTAGTGTTGTATTTAGTATTTACGTTATTTTTTAATGAAGATATGACACTCCCTTGAACAATAATTATATTTGTCCATGCACAGATACTGTGGAAAAAAAACAAATTATTCACAGGAAATGCAGAATGTCAATAATTACTATTTAAAAGCTATACGCTATACAATTAATAATTTTAATTGTAGAGCTATTTACCAAGTTAAAGTAATTGCAAGTTGCGTAAAGCCATATAACATACTTTAAGGTTTTCCTTATGCGTTTCCCGTTTTAAACTACCAAATGTGACAGAATACGAATCTTTACATACATAGACGGTACATCTCGTCAATAAATATTTCCAGTCCCTAAAGGCCAACCAGTCTATAAATGCTCCTGTTGTGAGGTGAGCCGATCTGTAACAAAGTAAGTAAAACAAGCAAAACAATTAATTTAAGACTAAATTGACCATCTGATATAAAAAGTTGTGACACTTCTTGAATGAGAGTAGAATTCTATTTCCTAAAATCACAAGCTGTAATATTTTAAAATCTTATTCGAGCTAAAAGTTGATGTTTTAAACTACAATGTTTTTTCTATATACTTACGTCATTCTTTAAGTAGGCTCAAGTCACTACATGTGTTGATATTTCATTCCTATTTCACGTATATATTGTGTCGACCACAATTGGTGTGCAATTATTAAATGCCACAATTGTTTAAACCGCAAAACTCTCCGGAATTGACAACTCATAATTATTTTTAACCTAGTTTGCGAACATCTTGTTGTAAAATTACATATAGTTAGTTAGTTCAAAATTTTTAAATTTGCTTCTATAAAACGTCATTTAATTAGGGAACTATCGCTTTTAATTCAATTAAATACAGGCACATTAAAATATGTTGCCACGTTTGTAATTTTAGGCAGCATGCGAAAAAATTAATTTCTCAATTCATGGCTTATTTTACTGTATGGGACTCACATTAGAAAGGTTATGCCTGATAACGTTCAAAACAGGCGCCAGTTCTGATAACGGTTCTGTTTAACTTGTGATAATATGGTCAACTTAGGAAGTAAATTGTGAGGTCATATCTATAAATATTTAATTTTATGTTTTTAAACATTAATATGTAAATACAAAACATATTGTGCATTCCTAATATAGTGAAACTGAGCCTATAGCAAGAAGTATGTAAGTACAAGCAATATTTATTATTTGCTTAAGTACTTGTTTATTATTACTTACATCAGTAATGCTTCTCAGTTGTCATATGATGTGATAAAGCTATATAATAATTCAACTTAAGTACTGGTAATCATGTGTACAGTTAAAACTGTTTACAAAGAAATTATGAATTGTGGTTAAAGTATTTGAATTTTTGCTAGAATAAGAATGCCAATGACTGCCAAAATTTGTAATTGGAGAGAATGTATTTTATTGCTAGGAAAAATAGAACAACAAAAAGGGCAAGGAAACCGTTTTGATTTAAAAAAATAAAACGAAACCAATTTGATACTTCACCCCCTATATGTGCTAACATTTTTATTTTGTACATACCAAATTTTAAATAAAACTATCACTGACAGAGCTATAATAAAGCTTCATGGTATATCATGACGTGCTTGCAAATTATTTTATTTATTGATATAAAAAAACTGATTAATTTAAATCTTTAAGGAATGATTATAAAAAATGTCACAGTGCTAATCATGATATTCACCTACCTGTAGCTATCCATACATATGTAGTAAATCACATGTATTTAACGTGAAATCAGATATATTATTGTACGGCACTGATGGCTTGATTACACAAAAGTTTGGTTAGAGTAAACCAAACATTGCATTTTTATCATGCAATACGTTTTATATTGAAGCAAATTGTTTGTTTTTGTCAACAGGACTAAATTATGCATTAAAATATATCTCAGGAAAAGGTGTCAGAGAATTTTAAATATTTAACATACTTAATGTACATATTACATGTCCAACCACCTTCATACCCTCACGACATTACTTTTTTTCTGGACTCAGTAATGATCACAAAGCTTGTTGCTACGCGTCGAGTTTCTTTGAAGGAAATAATGCTGAAGCGATTCTTAACTTTTTCTTCACGTTCGTTTTGTGATTTTCAAATCGAAAGCTTATGCTTTCATTCATAAAATTTTGCTACACCCTACATATTTTTCTTATATAATTAGTTTAATTTTAATTAGAATTTTACTTTCATAATTATATATTAGAAAACAGCTAGCCACACGACAATTCATTCCAACATAAGGATGTCCAAATTATATGGGATTTTCTTTAAGTGAGTAAATCATGGCAGTCTTAACAATCTCAGTTCCGCAAAGCAGTTGTTTCTGTAACGAGGACATCTGTTTATTTGTTGCAATGGTATATTAATTACCTATATTGAAATTAAAAAGTTTGTGTAAAACGAAATGTCCAATAACTCGCACCAAGAATTTGATAGGCTGTGATAGCATGAATATAATTATTTGCAATAACTAAATAATTATAGGTAAAGGATCAAAATGAACCGTTTTTAGTTTAGGCTACGAGTAGAAGGACAAAAAAAATAACATGCTTGGGATATAAGTACATGTTTTTATAAAAATTAGAAAAAATAATGTATTTATGTGTTTTTTGCAAAAATTATATGCCGAATAATTACATTTTTCTAAAAAGTGAAAATGCTTAATTTATGTGTATTTTAAAAACTGTAAAATGCTTCATTAAGATATTGTTTTAATGTGTAGAATTTTGTGTATACAACTTTTTGGAATTGGCATAGTGATTCATTTAGTTTTTTTGAAGTGTAAATTTTCATACGTACATAATTTATAAGTAATAAAATAATATTATTCTTTTAGATGGTGCATTTTGTTTTTAAGTAAAATAGGATATAGATTACATTCATTCTCCACATACGATGTAAAGGTTACTCACTTGCAACATAATCAACTATCCTAATATAATCCTAATTCTTTTTCCAACTTTCTAATTCGTTTTATAGCATCAGTGAAGCCATACGGTGTCATATAAGTATAGAAATATGTAGGTAAAGTTAAAGTAGGTATGTGTATTGTGTTATTATTACTGATTGAATTTTAAACATTGACCGCGGCCAGAGATTGCACAGGCTTCACATTGATAACGCAAGAGAGAGTACTCAGTAAGTATTACTTACCATTATCATTACTTCTAATTAGGGCGCAAACGGTCAGCTAGTGCTAACTTATCCTTTTATAGAGAATTTAACTTTTTTATGGAATATTTAAAACGGCATCTCACACTAATATATACTTTTTTTTTGACCCATCAATAACACAAAACTCACAAAAGTAACATTTGACTTCGCAGTACAGAATTTACTTACGCAGGATTTTATATCAATTAATTTCGTGTGATACTTGACCAAATAGTTCATTAGGTTTTATTATTTTTTTGGTAAAATTCATTTTCAAACTCGTAAATTTAGACGTTTTTTTTAAAGTACCAAATTAATTATTAAGATTCCGTTATGAGGTATTCACTGAATTTGCGGAATGCATTAAAAGCACTGTCATTTGCAGCTACAAAATGATTTAACGTAGACTTTCCTGTACCTCTGCTTTCAGTCACCATAATTGTGTCATTTTTTACGTTTAGCTTTGAAAATTCAGTAATAAAAGCCAAAGAGGTTTCTGCAAAAATAATTGTGAGTGGTTTCTATTAGGTAAGCTTCACAGTCTGAGAAAGGAACGTCTGTAAACTATCATTTGTATGATTTTATATATAAACAAAAAATTGTAATTTCTACATTTTTAACTGAACTAGGAATTATTAATTATCATTTCGTTTCAACATTTATGTACTCTTTATGTTAAGCTGGGGTTTTGAGAACCACACAGAAGGGATTTTATTGGCCTTAGCATCACAGTTGAATTCTACATTGTATGCATCACAAGGCTTAACGTTTACTTAAAAAACAAAAGCTTACAAAATTGTATTTTGGACATGATTCTTGTATTTTAATCATACAATTCCCAATATTTGATTAATTGCAACATACAGATAAAAATTTTTGTTTATGGACGCAATAAGCTATGTATTTGTGGCTACTGTTTGCAAAGAATAATTATAGTGTATCGTTGCATTTTGTTACCTGTGAATGAAATTTGCTGCAAGGCTGGCTGCATTTGTTAAAGACAGGTGGAGATCACGCATTTGTCCAAAGCGGTTATCTTAGGTCTCACTTTGCCTAACACGATGAAGGCTTACCTTGTACTAATTATAAATCCGCACTCTCCGGTCTTACAAGATATCAATGGCCAGAGCAAGTAGGAAAGTTGGTGGGAGTTTTTTCAAAATACCCACTTGTTTGGCTAGTGAGGAATTATTTTCGGATATTCATAGAACGCTTTCAAACTTCTTATAAGAACACGAGCGGGTCTTTCGTTACTAGTAGCTGGTGGGGGAAAATCCAAACTCGTACATCTTTGAACACTCAACATCGTCATGTAACATGTACTGCAATGTCCACCTGTAATTAATTGTATAATTATTTCTAAATAGTTTTGTTCTGTATTGGGACAATTTTAGTAGCAACAAAAGTAGGGTGCGCTGACCAGACTTTGTAAGCTTTCGAAAAGGTCAATTAAGGTTAGTATAGGTAGGGTTTTTATCATCTAGCCTTTCCTTTAAAGAAAGAAGCAAAAAAACAAATATTATTAATTGTTTCATTTACTCATTATTACTACTACAACAACTTTAATTGCAGTTTTTTGTGAAATTACTTGAAATAAATTTATTAACAGTTCACAAACAAATAATGAATTTTCTGTACAAAGTCTGCAACTTTTTGAATACTATAAAAACTGAATTCATTAGTAAGCATAAATAATAAATTAAAATTGAACCACTAATTAATTACTTACTAGTACAGTGGAATAATTAAAACTCTAATAAAATGGTGTTTGCTACAAGATGCAAATAACAAGCACGAAATTAACAATAATAATTTGATTAATGATATACAATTTTAGTAATCATAGTTTTTATTTTATATCTATGTGGAGCTAAATCCTATTAAAACATAATTAACAACGTCTGAATTCATCGAATTTAAAATAAACACAATAAACGTGTTACAATTCTGTTAAAGTTTTTTAGGGTACAAATCTTTCTAAAGCGAATTTAGACTTTCCCTTGGCACACTTTCGAAATTTCAAAAATAATAGCTCGAGTTTTTCATTTAGAAACTGGTGCCACTTCTTACTCATTGTTCCTGTCAAAATATATAGTTCGTGGAATATCAGCCGTTTTAATTTTACGCCAAGGATGAATTGAAATCAACAAAGTTCGAATAGCCTTGCTTAGTTAGGTTTTTAATTCCAATAGAAGGAACACACACAAAAGTAGCAGCTTTATTTACTAATTACTACCACAATAATTGACATTTAAACAAACTCCACCGCATTGAAAATAATTATTTTTTCTACAAGTAAGTTTCTACTTTTAATTTACTACTTTTCTATCTACCTACCTGTACACGTCGACCACTGTAGTAGGGTCATTATTCGTATAGTTTGATCTCTATAATGTTCCGGCTAATCTTTTTTGTGTAACTTGCTTTCCCATAGTAAATCGAGTTCGTTTAATTTATTCGCTAAATAATAAAATAAGCTTGGCTAAGCCAACGTACCGATAGTGAGATGGTGAATGTCTCCGTTTCTCACTACGGAGGCTCTTAAGTTCTAATCTCGGTCAGCGTAAATTATTTTTCAATTTGTTTTTGCCGGTTTGCGTCTGCAAACTGTAAGAAAGTTGTTGTCGTGAACCGTCATTGTTAATTTTTAGTGCTGAATATGACTATGAAAATGACGACGGTGGTAATAAATAAAAATACTTTACTTTTAAATATTTTTAATACTAACTTAGCACGTAGCATACGCAATAGGTGAAATCGCAATAAGAAGTTGAAAAAGAAATATGATTAAAGGTAAAGAAAAAGTATTTTGTGGAGATGTTCATAAACTATTTTCTTGAAAATCGATAAGTTATTTATTTCGAGAATATTATGTACGCCATTGCAAAAAGTGTATTCACATGTAGTTTCATAGCCAAATTCACATTGAATTAAAAGTTACAGCCAGGCAGAA